>VTGD01000123.1:0-144371 GCA_013406985.1 Calonectria crousiana | reverse complement strand
TCGGACTCCTGGATCTGCGCTTCGCCAAAAACCCTACTGGCGCATCCTTCTGTCACGGAATCCCCGCACAGTCCTCTTGACTTTGCGCTCTCGCGCTCTAATCCCCATCCCAGTCCCTTTGCAGCCCACCTTGCCAGCTCCACCTCCGCCATCAGCTTCGACCATCTCCGACCATTTCCTTCTCGCCTTATTAATTCCCAATCTGCCTCCTTGCCTTCTTCTCTCCTCTCCCTCCCCTTCATAGACCACTTTCTTCCACCGCACCTCCCTTCTTGCTCACCTCGCATCTTTTCTGCCAACACTCTCTCACAATGGCGTCCGAAGGCGACTCCGTCAAGCGCCCCCGCGTCTTCTTCGACATCTCCCTCGGCGGCAAGCCCGTCGGCCGCATCACCATGGAGCTCTACGCCGACCTGGTGCCCAAGACGGCCGAGAACTTCCGCGCCCTCTGTACCGGCGAGAAGGGCGAGGGCAAGACCGGCAAGCCCCTCCACTACAAGGGCTCCATCTTCCACCGAGTCATCAAGCAGTTCATGATCCAGGGTGGTGACTTCACCAACGGTGACGGTACTGGCGGCGAGTCCATCTATGGCGCTAAGTTCGAGGATGAGGCCTTCCCCAAGAAGCACGACCGACCCTTCCTCCTCTCCATGGCCAATGCTGGCCCCAGTATGTTCAATCCCTTGTCCCACTTGTTACACTCACCTGAAAGCTAACTGCTTCGCTCTTTTTCTTTTTCTTTCAAGACACCAACGGCTCCCAATTTTTTATCACAACGGTCCCCACCCCCCACCTTGATGGCAAGCACGTCGTCTTTGGTGAGGTCCTCAACGGAAAGTCCATCGTCCGCCAGATCGAGAACCTTAACACCCAGTCTGGTGACCGTCCCTCCAAGGAGGCCCTCATTGCCAACTGTGGCGAGCTCACTGGTGATGATGCCGTCTCCGCTGACGTCAAGCAGCCCGACTCCCTGGGCGACCCCCACGAGGACTTCCCCGAGGACTGCCAGGACACCCTTGATGCCGCTGCCATCCTCAAGATTGCTGCCGCTTGCAAGGACTACGGCAACAAAGCCTTCAAGACCGGCAACCTTGCCCTCGCCGTCGAGAAGTACCAGAAGGGCCTGCGCTACCTCAATGAGGAGCCTGACCTGGAGGGTCAGCCCGAGACCATCAAGTCCGAGCTTGACGCCCTCCGCTTCTCCCTCAACAATAATGCTGCCCTCATGAACGTCAAGCTCGAGTCCTGGGAGGATGCTGTTCGCTCTGCCGGCGCTGCCCTGGAAGTCAAGGGCACCAAGGATTCCGACCGTGCCAAGGCTCTGTACCGTCGTGGTCTCGCCTACGTCCGCCTCAAGGACGAGGAGTCTGCCCTTCGTGACCTCGAGCAGGCCCACAAACTTGTCCCCGAGGATGCCATTGTGACTCACGAGCTCAATGCTATCAAAGTCAAGGCCGCTGCTCGTCAAGCCAAGGAGAAGGCTGCTTACAAGAAGTTCTTCTCCTAAACCAATTGTTTGTGGATGAGAAAAGAACTCATTATATAATACTACACTAAGGGAAAAAGGAGACGGGCTCAAACTAAATTTTTATTATTAAAAAAAGGCAAAAAAAGACAACAAAACAAGACTTTGCAAAAAGTGCGACTTCAAGCTTATTCAGGTTTGGACCACGAATCAAAATTCAGGCGCGACTTGAAACATTGGGAGGACATCTTTTCACACTTCATCCAAGGGAAGCGGGTAGGAGTCGGCGCTGATGAGATACCATTGCAATAAAACACATGATTCCAGATGGACCTGTGCCTGTAAATCTGTGACACGTGAGGGGGTTTTGGGTGTAAGTGAGGTGACATTTGGAGGGGGTTTGCTATGCTCGATACTACATTCGCCCACACCCAATCAGTCCCTGCTTGTTCTTCACCAGTAACTTTGCCTATACATGTACAAGATAGTACAATCTAACCCTTCTTGAATGCATGGAATGGAGCTACTTTCTCACAAAATAATCACAATTTCTCAAGCAACACACAATCCTGAAAAAGAAAAGGTCCAGGAGATTATTACATCTCCTCAGAAAAATATATTCATTTAGATATTTCTTCTTCTCATTTATTTTACCGAAAATGCCAAGACGTGTGTTTTGTCTTTTTTTTGGGGGGGGGGATTTTTGGCAAAACACCCCATGCAGCAAAGTGTTGGAAAGAACATGGTTCAAAGGCTGGTTGCATTGTATCTCACTCGCTTTGCCTCACATTACATAATGACCCAACTTCTGAGACGAGAAGAGCGGACCTCGCGTCCTTTGTCTTATTCCTCTTTTTGTCTACCGACCGAGAACGGATATATATAACACACACACACATACATACACACACAAACCCAGCCAAAGCAGCGTTATTCCAACCCCTCACTCCTTCTATTTCACCCATAATGAGAAAAAGGGTATTTTTGGTTTGCCCTTTACCCCTGTCCAGAATCAAGTAAATAATAGAACCACGCACCGGCCTGCTTCCATCAAAGAAGTTGAAAAAAAGATGAGTTATGAAAAGTAAAGATGAAAAGATCAGATGCCAATGCAAATCTATACAAAGATGTGCAAGGCCCAACCCATTTTTGACCTCTTGTCGACATGCCCCATGACGTATGTATATTCCCCCATGTCCGGAACGGTCATATGCAATAGTCCCAAGCGCGCCAGGTTTACTGCGATCGAGCTCGTCTCTCGAAGAAAAGGCCCGTCGAGGACCGTAAAAAAAAAAAACCAAGAGGGGGGGTTAAGAATGGAAGTGAGCAAAAGTAGAACAAAAAAGATACTTGGCGTGTGATCCAAAAGACGGCTGCTCATCGTTTTCCTGCAGGCCGTCTTTCTCACCGCAGGCGATAAGAACGAGAGTATAAGGCCGTATATATACATGCAGAGAAGAGAGCAAGTCAGTCATCAAGTCGTGAAGCAAAGGGCCGTATCCATGCGTTCGTCACAGGTGTACCGCGCACTGGTGCTCGTGAGGTTCATCGTTATGGTTTCGACTGCTCCTTGTCCTTGTCCTTCTCCTTCAGATGCTTGTCGGGGCTTTCCCCACGACCACCGATACGCATGATGCCGCTGAGAATCGTTCGACCAACCCGGCCATTCTTGGCCTTTATCGTATTGGTAGCGCTGGCGCTGACGTGACGAAGGGTTCCGTGCTTGCGGCCGTCGACATCTTTGTCCTTGTCCTTTCTGCGCCGCCACTCCCTGCTCTGCCGTCGGCTCAGGGCGGCTTCGTCGTCGCTGCCAGAGCTTCCAGGCTGGTGCTCGTATTCGTTCCATGTAGAACCTGCGTAAGATAACGAGAGGGAATCTATCATGGATGCCTGCTCGATGGATTCCGCAACATCTTCGGTGGGAGTGTATTCGCCGTCATTTACTCGATACGATTCAACCTTGGCAAGGCAGGCGTCGGCTCGATATTGCAGGGCAAAGCACAGATCGTTGAATTGCGTCAGGCCGTCATCTACGTCGCCCTTCTTGTTTTCGATGGGCTTGGCATCAACCCAAAGCTTAACAAGGCTGGCATAGTTTCTCGTATCGTCAATGAGATAAGGGAGACTGGGGAATCCCTCCTTTGCCGTAGGGCTCAGGCGACCCAGAATTGTGATGGGCGTGCTGTAGCCAGCAGGGACGAGGTTCGAGCTGCGATCGGCGGGAATGCTGCACACTTGATCGATGTAATCTCGGATCGACTGTCGCTGAACGTTGAGAAACCTATTCATTGGCTCCATCCATTCCTCCCTCTTGCCAAAGGTTGACAGGTTGGCAAGCTTTTGAAGAGCCTTGGCAATGAGTGTAAATGTGCGCTGAGCGCGGGGTCGAGGGTGATCGCGGAGGAGATTGAAAAGCTTGGGAGAAAGAATGGCCGGGCAGATGAATCGGAGGAAAAGGAAGCCGGATACGGAAGTGTAAGTGACGGTGCGGAGAAAGTCGCCGTAGCGGTCTTCGGCGACGGCTTGGATATACTTGAGGATGTGTCGCAGCTCTGGGGGAAGCCGATTGGCCGACTCCGCGATGCAATTCCACACCTCGGTTGTTAGGTGGATTAGCGTGCTCCAGTGCTGTTCCAGATCAGCACCCTGTGGGCCCTTGCTTGGGTCGACCTCGCAATCAGGGTTGATCTCGTTGATTTCGAAAATCTTTTCTTGCAGAATATCTTCCAGGTACTCCTTGCCCAGCCGGCGCATGTGAAACTCGAGAGCCTGCGTTAGCAGGGAGTTGCCGCGGAAGAGAAGATTGGCCTCTCCGGCAAGAGACTTGGTCATGTCTCGTACAATCAGCTCGCGGTCGGTAGACGAATCAATGGACTCGTTGGATTTGAGTCGACTGCTGAACCGGTACTTTTTCATTGTGGTTTGGCTGCCAATTCCATCGATTTCGTCCTCGACGAGAGCCATCAGCCAGTCGCTTGCTGAGCCCGAGACTTGGAAGATGTTCAAAAAGATTTCGGAGAGGCGACGGAGCTGTCCGGGAAGCACACCCGCGATCTGAGTTGTGAGACCCGAAGGGAAACCGTGGAGCAGGTCTGCGAGGGGCTGGTACTCTCGGGCCAAAAGCACAACATGCTCCTCGTGGGTCACCTTGATCAGCATGGATCCAAGGGATTGCTGCTTGTCGTCGTAGACCTGGACCCATTGCTCGACATCGTCATTCACGCCGTGGGGGTCAAGCGGGATATCGACGGCGCCGACCAAGAATTCCTGGAGGTTTCGGGTCTTGGGAAGACCCACAGAGGCCTGTAGTAAATTGCTCGAGCTCTCCATGTTGCCTTCCACGCGCTTCAAGACGATGGAAAGAACTGGGGTCGAGGGAGGAAGATCAGTAAACTCGCACTCTTCTCGCCAGAACGGGTTCTTGGTGTCAGTTTTGGTCGTCGTTCTCGCCCTGACCTCACCGTCGAGGATAACCTCGGCCAAGTAGTTGCCAACCAGGGGATCTGGGTTCGAGTGCCTCGTTCTCTCCGGAACAGTGTTGTCGATACCAGAAGGTCGCCCTCTGACCTTGGCCTCCGTTACTCGAACATTGATGGTCTTCTCTAGCCGGAAAACCTCGCCTTCGTATTCATTTTCGATATCCTCTATCTCTAGTATTTCGGAGTTGTTGGGGTCATCAAGTTTGTACATGTCCGGGACTGCGAACGCTCGCAGCAGCACGAGCCAAACCTCAAAATGGACTCTGCTGTCGAGCGCTAAATAAACTGGCCGGAAAATAGAGAGGTGCGTGGATGTTGAGGAGTAGATGGGAAATATGGCTATGCAATATTCCTCATCCAGAACCGTCCTGTCGAGCTGCTGCACCGCACACCTCGACAGCTGAGATAATTCAATAACAGATAATACGGAAGCATCATTTTCCGTCAATAATTTGAATTCTCCATTGTCCTGGAGAATACAGGAAACCCGTCGCCATGCCGTGGTTGGCGATCGCAGATCCTTGGTCGAAGGGCGTTTCACGATGGCTCGAGGCGTGGCGGCCAGTCCTTTGTCCCAGAGCATGACTTTCCCAACCTTGATGATGCTTGTCGACTTGGACTTCTCGCTGGACCAGCCATGTCGTTTCAGGTCAGGTCTGACCGGCGTGGGGCTTGAAGGCTTGCCGTTGGTGAGTTTGACGCCTGTTGGCCTGAGCTGCTGCCAGCAAAGCAGGGCTGCGAGCCACAAATCGAATTCTTCGACGACCAGAGGGCATATTAGAATCTCCGCCAGGGGCTGGAGACAGACGAGCTCGAGGCATTCTCTGGGCGACTCGGGGGTATCCACGGGGAGCACCCGGCAGCCTCTGAGGTCGGATACGAGAGTGATGTGAAAGGGGCCGTTCTGGCCCGAATCAAACATTAGGCAACCTTTTTCCTCCTCAATGTAGGCCACACCAGAATGCCAAGGTCCTCCTGTTTCACCCTGGTACTCAATCTCGCCGCGCATTCGGCCACATAGCGTCCTCATCAACAACAAAACCTTGTTTGCATCATCTGTGGCAATTGGTAGCGGGAGAGAGTCGATTGTGGGAGGAGGCGAGATTAGAGGAGAGGTCGGGCGAGACATTTGCTTCTTCATGAGGCGTTTGCTGGAGCCCTTCCTATCCTTGTCCTTTATGGACAAAGTGGGGACCGAGGTGGGAGGCAATTCCCTCGTCGATGGGGGCGAGAAGGTTAATGTGTCCAGGGAAGCACTGGGCTTGGGGTCGTCGTGGTGGGAGCCGGACGAGCTCACGCTGCCGACGCGGTGACGCTCGCCGGACCCAGGGACATTTCGCTGGGTTAGTGAGGCGGGGTCTATCGTCCTGGTTCTGGGTCGCATGCTGCCGCTCGTGTGCCGTAGCTGCTGAGGGGGGCTTGCATCGCCGCTTTCGTAAGAGTCTGAAAAGGCGTCGTTGAAGACTATGCCTTGGCGGCGGACTGGGCCGCCCGGGATGGATCGTGGGGAGCTCTGCTGGGATCCGAGGGTGATGTGCGTCTCGGCCAGTGCAGGCGTGGTCGCGGGTTCGCTCAAGTCGGGGGTGACGGCACGGATGGTGCCAGAAGCACTGAGAGTGGCACGGAAAGCGGCTCTCAGGTTCGATGCGCTGGAGCGCTCCATGTTGGAGTCGCGGTGGACGGCGAGGGGGGTCAGCTGATTGCAAGCAGCGGTTTTGCTACTATCGTATCTCAGGTAGGTTTGTCCGTCCATGTCTCGTAATAGCAAGCCTAATCCATTGTCCGTCTACCTGCAGGTGCACGAAGTCATCCCACATTGAAGGCCAGAGGAGGTTGCAGGGGCTGAGAACAGCAGCAGCGGCAGCAGGGGCTGCTGGTCCCTCGGGGGGGGGGGGGGGGGGGGGGAGGGAAGATCTCGACGCCTTTTCTGGGTGCGGGTGGCGGTGGGTGATGGGTTGATTTGCTTCGTCGTTTCGTTGTCGTCAAAAACTGTAGGGTCCGTGGCCTCGTGGGAGAATGGGATGGTCGGTGATCGGTGGCGGGTGGGTTGACGGGGGGGGCGGTCGGACGGGAAAATCGAATCGAAAGGTTGGAAGCCGGAGTCGAAGTTTCCAAAGCCCAATCACCGAGTGCGGCTGCGGGGATGGCTTAGTCTCGGGGGGAACTCGTGGGCTGTAGCTGGAGCGAATAGGCGGGACCGGCAGCTCAGCATGCTCGATCTGCAGGGCCGAAAAATGACGGGCGCGGTGGTAGGAAGAAGCAAGCAAAAAAAAAAACTAAAACAAAATAAAAGAGAGGGTGTCTTCTCTTGGGGACGGCACGGGCAGCGAGGCAGAGACAAAGAGGCGCTCACGGACGGTGGCGTTGACGGAGTGGGAGCGGGAAGAGGGAAAGAGAGTTGAGAGGAGGGAAGGGAAGAGGGAAAAGGTTGAATCGAATCGAGGTTGAAAGAAAGGTAGTTGGTGTGAGCGACAAGAGAGTGCGGTGTAGCTCAGTGCAGCGTGCAAAGGGCCGTGGCCATGAATGAATGGGGTCAAGTGGGCAGGCAGTGGGCAAAAGTGGCGACACACTGAAGAACCCAAGCCCCCAGCCCCAGCCCCAGCCCACGTCCCAGGCCCCGTCCCCGTCCCCTGTCCAACTCCCAGCGCAGCAAGCCGACGGGAATAAGCTAGGCAGGCTAAAAGGCACGCGAAGGGTGGTGTTGGAAGTGAAAGCGAAGTGTGCTACGCCCCAGAGCAGTGAGTTGAGGGCGAGGGCGAGGGAGCAGCTGCACAGGCGGGACAGGGTCAGTCAGGCTGCGGGATCAATCTACCTCCCAGAAGCCTCGAGCGCAGGTACCTGCACTGGTTGGCTGCTTTGGTTACACTATGTACATAAGTCGGTAGCTTTTTAGCTGCCGATTATGTATGCACATGTCCCCGGCTGGCGGGCACACGGTACACACGCAACTCTTGGCTCGGCCGCGAAAGAAGATGTGTTGCGATTGGCCTCCGCCGGCGCTCTTGTTTCGAGCGTCAACTGCAACTCGGGGTGGTAGGTGCCGCAAGCCCAAGCAGGGTGCCGGGTTGTAGCTCGTAGCAGCAGGCTTATCCACCATGTCCAGAGCCAGGTCAAGCTTCTTATTTGCTTCTTGAGCGCCCTCACAATTACGCTTCGTATTCTTTTTTTCCCTCTCTTGACCATTGGAGTATTCTATCACATCACGCACAGGGATAAATAAATAAATAAAATAGACACCAACTTACGGGTGCTCCCCTCTAGGCCGCGGTGCCACAAACAGGGGGTTGCCCTCTCCTTCACATTACTGGTTAATCGCCACGCATGCCTTTCCTCCCCGTCTGAGAGCCGGCGGCGGGGACTTCTTTTTTTCTTTTTCCTTTCTTTTTTTACTCTGGTTCGAAACCGGCCAAGGGTGCATTGGTGGTTCAGCCAGCCAGAGAGCCGGGTACCAGGTTTGTGCCGATCAAAGCAGTTGCCTTGTGCTACGTATGGCACGGTAATTGCATGGCAATTATGCCACAGGCTGGCGGCTCTTTGTTTCCATTTGCGAAACGGCACAGAGTCCAATACAACCTCCCCATGTCACGCCAGGGGCTTGTCTGATCAGATCACACCCGGCCCTCTCTGTGTACGTGCCTCTCGGCCAAGTTCAAAGGTAATTTGGCACAAAAGAGGCCATATTCAATTGCAATAACCAGACCTGGAGGACTGGAAGTGGGCCAGGGGCAGCAATCCTGACCGGCGAGAGAGCTCTGTCCGCTGGTGCCACTCCCCGCCCTCCCTCGGCTTCCCTGTAGTCCTCTGAATCCGTCAGTCCGCACCGGGCTCCCGGCCGTGTCCAATTGCCAGCTCGTTGCGAGGGATGCCTCAAAGCCTCGAAACCTTATGGCAGGGTCTAACCCGAAGGCTCGATCCAGCGGCATCTAATCTAGGTACCGGCCACAGAAAGGCGCGGCATTGCGCGGAGTCGGCATGGACAAGTTGGGAAAATGCCCTTCCACCCAAAGTTTTCCCAGCCTGTAAGTCTAAGTTTTGCATGTATAATGGGGTCGGGCACACACCCCATTGGGCGAGTGCGACCCTCGAGCACTGCTACTCTATTTGCCCAGCGAGAGACCATTTTGCCCATGTTGAGCCTTGTCTCGCCCACAAACAAACGGGGGGAGGAGGGGGACGGAGCCAAGGGAGCTGGAGCCGTGATGACGACGGGAGGATCCTTAATCCAGAACGTTTGATGAAGGCTTCCACGCCAAGGAAGGCAACGAGGCTTCCGGCTTCGTCTCCCGCGCCATCAAAGCGAATCCAGCCTCAATGTCCGCGTCACGGGCTCACTACGCTGCCCGCGCCCTTCTCTGTCCCATCAAATCCTCCAGGGGGATGTGCGATGGTGGGTACGGCTACCGACCGTCCCCGAACGCCCAGCAACGGCTCGAGTGGCCCGCCTAATCTCATAGACTGATCCAAAGCTCCCGCCCGGCCGCTTGCAGAGCTAGCGGGGTGAAGGAACATACACAATGACACAAGCTTCCATGCCATGTTCATAAAAAACAAAAATAATTTCCAGAATATTTATAAATAAACAATCCTATTACGCCATGGTGTCTTATCATGTCTTATTTGTCTTGCGCAATTTTGCTTATTCCCAGGCACAACTTTTGATCAGCATTCGTTTTCTTTTTTTTCTTCTTTTTTTTTTCTGTCGCAATATCAGCCGATCTCCAGGCACCCACAAGTCTATGAGATGCCTCGGCCGGAGGAGCAATCGATACCGTACTTCAGAGAAAGCTCCGGAGTGGCGATGGGGCGCGATCCAATCTCAACGTCACCGGGACCCCGGCAGAGACTTTTAGACATGGGGCTTGGTGTGTCGTGTGGTGCTTTCAGCAGGGTCCCAAAAACCTTCGGGTGGATGACCATTCTTGGCAGTAGGCAAATGAGCGGGGACGCTGTATGTCAAAAATAAAATGATTTTCGGAACCGCATAAACAAGAAACGTCCATCGAAACATTGCCAAGATGAGATGAGCCGCCAATCCTTCCGGAGGCATAGCTCAGGTTGCCTATATGCTTTGTTCTTGTGGTTGCTGCTGTTGGTGTTGGTGTTATTGTAGTTGGTAGTGTTGCTTACTGCTGCTGTTGCAGCGCCGCTGGCGTGATATGACGCCCGCCGGGCCCAACACATGGGACGGACCCTTCTCGCATAGGAGCCGATCAAAGGCATCTGACCATTCCCTGCACCAAAGGGCCGTTTCTGTCATCGTCTCGCCCCAGGTTCATTCCACTAAGGCCAAGCCTCTCCCCTAAAGACGGGATCTTCGCCAATCCGAGCGCCATTTCCATCTATTCCCTCCCAAGCCACCAATCCTCCGTAGTGTCGGTGCGCACAGCGACGACCCCACCGTCCGGCCCAAACTAGGTTCGGAAGCCCAAGGGGTCAATGGTGGCCAACGCCTCTTGGACGAAAATGGATATTTGGCCCAAAGACGCATCAGGAGGGGGACGGGCCTTTTTTGAACGCATTGCTGTTTCGTCTCGCCTGGCTGTCAATGCGGGTACATGATGCCGCCGGCGCAGAAAGGGGAGAGCCAGAGAGGGGCTAGGCGGTGGGGGAGGTTGAAGGAGAGAGAACGAGAGAACGAGAGAACGAGAGAGGCAGAGACAGAAACAGAGACAGGCAGAGGGCTTGCCCACTTGACTGGCGTCCCGTCTGGAACGAAGCGCGGCGTAGCTAAAGTCTGCTCTTGTTTTTCTTCAGGCAGCATGAAGCCCGAGCATAAAAATAAGGTAGTTGACTAGAGGCCCCCCGGATCCACGACTCAATCAGCACGACTGTTGAGAGAAGCTGTCGGCCGAGCTCCCAATTGGTTCAAAGCATGACCTGTCAGAAAATATAAAAGCTACCTGGTCATAAAAAGCCATCCCAGCTCAAGTTGAAGCTCAATCGAAACAAGACGAGAGCATGGCTTAAAAAAAAGCAACAGGGAAAAGGAAAAAGAGAGAGAGAGAGGCATTAATCAAGGACCGACCCATGGTCCGAGACCAAAACCGCTGCAGAGAGGCGTCGAGTCGAACCTTGAGCTGACTGTGGTGGTCAGAGTAGAAAGTTCCAGTCTCTTTTTTTCTTTCTTTTGTCTTTCTCTCTCTCTCTCCCTCCCCACGCATTTCCACATCCGGAAGGGCCCTCAACGGTATTAGGCAACTTCACGTGCTCTAATTACTCTCATCTCCCACTTCCCTCGTGATGATTATGGGGTCACAGGATGGGGAAAAAGTACAACCCCATCGTGCAGTATGTGGGGGGGGAAGAAGATTAGGAAAGCAGAATAGTTCGGCTATCAAGTTCTGCTCTCTTTTTTTCGTTTTTCGTTTTTCTTTTTACTTACACGCTTGTTGGATGCAGCCATCTCGTATGATTGTCCCAAAGCAGAAACGAGATCGTCGTTCGGGTACTGGAGGCGAATAGAAGGCCATCAACGACTCACTCGAGCGAGCTCGCGGTTTTGGAGCGGTCTAGTGCCAATCTTTGCTAATTTGTCCGTCATCATGCTAGGATGAACAGCGATACGCGCACGTTCAACGAAACCAAGCTAGCGAACCCCTCCCTTGAAGCGGATGCGCGAGCAAGAGAGAAAGAGAGAGCAGCAAGAGTAAGAGAGAGAGGGGCTCCTGCCCAGGGCAGGGATGCAGCTTGATGTGACCTGGTTTTGCTTTTTCCTCTATCACCATCGTCGCTTGGTCCTTGCGTGCTTGCTTTTTTCCCATCTCTTAACCTCTTGGCTAGCCCTTCCACCTACTTCCAGATTTCCCCAGGTGCAGCAAGCGAAACGAGAGGCTCCACGAGCGTGTCGTATGTGATAGAACCTCCAGAGGCACACACAGTCGCGCGCACCTGATTGGGCCGATGGACCGCGCCCCTATCGCTGGAAACCATAACCATGTCTCCATGTCTCGCAGGCAGTAGGCATGATGCTAGAAACAACGTCGCCCGGGCGTGCAGGGGTGGATGCCACAGAATGTGGCTCGAACATGTCAAAACTTCCTTTTAGCCCTATCCCAGGATGCCATGATGGTTCCGACTGGTTCTCTCTGGCGTCGTGCTAAGCCAGGGATGCCACTCCATGCCACCCGCCATCTGGATACTCATTCGCGGCCCTGCGCGTGGGGGATGGCTCCTGGACAAATTACCAACCCTCCCATCTTGCCTGAGGCCATCCAACGACATCCAAACCCGACCGAAACACCACAAAACCAACTATCCCATCCCATCCGGCCTCATTTCTCGCGTGGTGCCACACCCACTAAGACGCCCAGCTGCTCACCAACCTTGCTCGCCGCGCCCTGCATGTCTTGGTCGACCACCCTCGAATCGCAAGCGCCTTTCCCACGCACTCTTGTTTTGTTTAGTTTTGTTTTTTCCTTTGTTACGCTTCTTGTCAGTCGTCCGCAAATCAGAGCCCAAGACGCCGCGCATGAAAACAAGAGGTCCCAGAGGTCCTTTTGCAATGCCCGATATTCATTCGTCTGGGGGCCCTCTGCGCTGCATAGTCGAGCTACACTGCTAGCGTTGCCTTCCGACACGACGCTCCCCAATTTCGGCAGTGCCCATGACTCGAATCCTTGTCCCTCTGGCGGGTGCTTCAGGGTCCTGGTCTGTGTCTTCCGGGGCCGTATGGAGATGCGAGCACGTCGCCGGGCGACCCACTCACCCGCGAACGATGCTCTCTTGACGGCCCTCTCTCTCCCTCTCTCTGTCTGTCTCCCTCTCAAGCGTCTCCCGTCTTGTCCAAGAGCTTCCCGAATGCACGTTCAGTCGGTTTCACATTGTCGCGCACCACCGCGATGCGCCCTGCAACGCAATGCACCCGCCACCACACTGGGAAAACATTCCATTCTTGTAGAATCCTGCCCGCTCCGTCTCGTCTCGGTGATCCGTCGTACCACACCGTCCAACTTCCCCGTCCGGGCCACGGGGTTTCCCGAGTGGTTCGTGCTTCGCCTCAGGCTAGCCGAGGATCGCCACCACTGACAGAAGGCAACATTGGTCCGTACTCATTTCTGCAGCGAGGGGATAGCCCAGGTTTGTCTCATATACCTTGCAGGGCAGCGGCTTGCCATGTCCAGTCCCGTTTGTGAAGCGCACGTAGCGCACAATCCGTATCCAGAAAATGAGGATGATGAAAAGTGATATAAATAAGAACCCCGAAATAATACCGACACGTCAAACTTATGTCATTACTTATTCATTGTTCGTCATTGGTAGTTTTGTCTCCTGAGGCCATTGATGGGCAAAGACAAGGACCAGGGCCACGTCAAGCTATCAATAACTAATACGCGATGTTGTGATGAAAAAAAAAATATTGACATGTAGTTATGCACGGTGTTCTTGAGCATCAAGTTATGGCTACTGTTCACGATTATACCTGACAGACTTTTCCCAGCAGTGAGTGATGCAGCAGACGCCTGTTGGACCAGTTGGCCCCCATGCGAATCTCCTATATTCCTGCCCGCAGGATTGCGCCTGCAGTGCTCCGAGATCCATACATCAATGCTGCTGCGGCGTAGGATAATCCTGAGGGCTTGCGCTATTGACGCGCCTGTCACCAACAACACAACTGTTGGGGGAGGTGATGACCCAGGCTATTGTTGTCAGCGTTGCGCCAGCCAACACCACCAAGACAGCGGCCACGTCACATATTGTCAGCGGTTTGACCAAATCACTGATCCATGTCACGGTTGGCAACGTGCAAGGGGATGAGCCATGCTCTGAGTAGAGAAGGCTTTTTTCTCCAAGCACGAATCAAGTCTTGCTGCCTGACCCTGATAATGTGTTTAGGGTAGCCAACTGTTTTCGACTGTCGTGAGCAAGACATGGCAGAACAAATTTGGCCAACGGACCAAACCAGCCTCAATCCTAGCCCACCCGGGCGGGAGAAGTTGATGTTCCACGGAGAGGTACATCCTACTCGTCCTGCTTCATCTAACAATATGAACAGAGCAGTACATGACAACTACGTAGGGAACGGATCAACAGGCTCAACCACCCAAAATGTGATATAAAACGAAAAGCAACTTTAAAAAAGATCACTAGTATTTGTTTCTACAGGGCTACCTTGGCACTGCAAAAAATATTAATAAAGCAACGCTCGGGTCCAATATTATGCCCAATATCACTAGGACGCTGGACCCTACACACTCGCACGTGAAAACAATAAAAATATCCCAAACATGAGCTAAAAAATACGAAAACAATATAGATTCGAGCCAAAAAACCTAAAAAAACGAAGCTGGTATCAAGTTAATATTATATTTACTTATTTGACATCATTCTTATGGCCGTTTTTATCGAGGAGCAGAAAAAAAAGTAGAGCACGAGACTTTAGAGCAGTACTCAATGCTGCTCGCAGCGCACATGCGCCAATCCCCTGTACCATCCCGAACCTAAAACCTGTACTACTCCGTGTCCAGAGTTACCAACCTGTACACACGCAATATGGGAATGGCCATTATTTGTACCGCCGAAAAATCTCCCAGTCGGTGGATTGGCAAACAAGCATGGGGCAGATCGAATTAAAGCAGCAGGCAAAGAGCAACGAAAGGGGGAGGACGAAAGAAAACATCGCCTTTCTTGACGAGATAACTTGAACTTCCAAAAGCTTGACAGAAAAATGACAACAATCAACAACCACAATAAATTGTACCTGATCCCTGTAGCGCACGCATAAAGCAACTAGACGCCAATAAATTTGTCTTCCAACTCCCAATTGCCAATTCCAGTGTCCCCGTTGCTCGAACCCTTATCAAAATATGTCCCCAGGGGGGTATCGTAATAGAAGTGAAGAAGTGTGAAGTGAAGTGAAACAAAGCAGTAAAGAAGAGCACCTCGTCTCCACCACGTGGTTATTGTTTTCGACTTGTCGCCTCCCGGTCTCAAGCCGTGTTCCTTATCGGGGAACGGTACCCTCAGTGGGGCTGGTGGGGATGCTTCGAACATTGCTAAGATCGGTGCTACCTGTTCGTCGCAAGGCCTGGGTCATGGTCTCAATGTTTAGATCGTTTGCGGGAGCAGTGAGGCTGAGGTTGAGGCTCAGGTTGTTGATGCTGGTGGGGCTGCCGAGCGGCTTTCGAGACGGGCTCAGCTCGATGCCCTTCATGCTTCCCGGGTTGCTCGTGGGCGGGCTGGTTTCGGGACCCTGGCTCGAGACCGGTGACCGGATGGGAGATGGCGATCGGTTGACTGCCGCAGAGAACGAGGTGAGCCCTGCCAAGTGGATGCTGTCGCGGGATCCAGGTACGGCTCCGTGTGAGCCGTGTTCCGCCTGTACGACGTCGGCAAACGAAATGAAGGAGAGGCGGCGAACGTCAGAGGAGTCGAGAGACCCGTAGTTGGATGCGTTGTCAGGAGAAGAGAAGTTTTCCCGGTCGGCAAAGGAAGCGAGCTCTGCAGCCCATTCGCTGGCAGTCTGCTCGTACGAGGGGATGATGGGGTGGGCTCCAGTGACGGCAACGGCGGCTGGCTGGTGAGAAGTGTGTGTCACAATCTCCACGGAGTCGGGATCCAGCTTCTCGTTTGTGATGGCCTCGGAGGCGTCGTCCAGGACAGCGGGGATGTGGTTTTCGGTCTGGATGTGCGTGGGAATCGCTGGGGAGCTGGGACCGAGGATGGTGCTCTCCTGAACATCGCGCTCAAAGATTTGCGAGGTGGCAGGCGAGGACAGACCTGGCGAGCCGGAGAAGCCACGGCTCGGGGACGAGGGCAGCACGAATGCGTGCTCGTTGGGGGTGGCGCCCGAGGACTGGGTTGCCGAGAGCTTCGAAGCATCGCGGGAGAGCGAGGGCGGGCTGGCTGCGGCGGAGGTTGGCTTAGAGACGGGTTGCGATTGAGCATCAGACTTGGAGCTGTCGGTCGACTTCTTGGCAACGGGTGCCTTCTTCTTTCCGAAGCCAAACAGGCTGCGCTTCTTGGGCTTCTCATCCTTCTTGGACTCTTCCAGAGGGTCGGCGTTGTCGCCCAGCAGGTCGCCAGCTCGGGGAGTCGAGGCGTTGAGCTGGTCCTCGGCCATGATGGCCTCGGCGTATCGACCGGTCGGGGTGACGTTGGTGGGCTCTGCGAGACTCATGATGATTTCAGGATGCTGATGATTATGGGACACGGGTGTCTGTTGATTTTCACGACGGAAGGAGGGAAAAAGTTGGGGGACAAGGACTTGGATGTATGTATATTCTGGGAGCCAGGTGGGTTAGTCGACCGTGCTCTTTCGTAATAATGCAGTGGACGTGCAAAGGCCAAGACCGCATGAAGGCTAAAGCGAAGAAGCAAAGGTTGGTGGGGAGCGTTGAAATAAAAATATCATGGGCCGCCAGGCCGTGCAACGACGGGGACGGGAACGCTCCGCTATTCGCCGACGCCCTTGGAAGGGGGAGACATTAAGACCGGCAGTGGGAAATATTGAATACAGCACATACCTCTGGCGCCCGTGGCTCCCGATCCAACTCACAAAAAGACCCGCTGCGGCCAGCGCTAGTTGATAGGGACTAACTAATGACGGCTGTGCCGTTGTCCGCGTTGCCGCCGTCTCGTCCGGATTTCCTGGCCTGGGAGTCGCAGAGGGGCCACTTTCGAGGGCAGCAGTGACGCAACACGATGGGGCAGAAGCGCGGCAGGCGAGCTCAGCAGACGATTTTAGAAAAAAGAATCCAAGCCAAAAAAAAACGAAAACGTGGAGCTGGGATGATGGGAGTGTGGAAGTCGCAAAACAATAAATTTGCCCGCCGCAGACGAGGTGTCAAGGAGCGTAAAGCGTTTTGTAGAGCCCAAGGGGGAAAGGTGTATGGGACTTGGTTAGAGGGTGTGTTGGCTTGGTTGGCAGCGACAGGGTTGGGGTTGGCAAGGCTCGGGCTGGTTGGAAGGATTAATGTCGACCTGTTGGACGGAAGGCGAAGGGGGATTCGCGCGTGGTGTGTGTGGGGGAAGGAAGCGGCGGAGAAGTCGCAGCAAACGGTTCAGGAGGGGACGAGGAAGATGTCTCGAGACGCAAGCGACTTAAAAGGCTTTGTTGCGAGACATGAGCGAGGAAGTGAATGTCAGCCGATGGCGTGTCTTGCGCGTGCGTCTGTGGCTGCGAGACGAGGGGAAGGAGAGAGGAAGAGAAAAAAAAAAAGGGACCGAAGCGCCAGAAGCAGGCTAACAAACAAGTGTTTGGTGATGGATGTGATGAGCGTGCATCCAAGTCGAGGCCGAAAACTGAAGCCTACAGCGCGCGCCAGATGCAGTGCTGGGAAAACGGGATCGGGCCACGGGGCCATGGGCGGGTATTTTAATCTATTCACAGAGGCTCGACGACGACCAGCAGCCAGTCGCCAGCGGGCACGAGACTCGAGACTGACGGGACGACAGCCCACTGGCAACCCAAAGTGTCGCGGCTGGTCCCCTCTTCCCCTTCACCCCTCGCCTCCCAAATGTCTTTCCTTTAGCCTTTTGTTGCCCAGCCCAGCCAGAAATCAGATGCCAGTCCGGCAAACCTCGCGGGCCCGAAATGAGGACGAGGCAGCCGTCGACAAAGTCGCCTCGGGTGTGTTTTGCATCGCCCTTTGCGACCATGTGGTTGGCTGGCCCACGCCTGCATCCAGCCCAGCACCTGTGGAGAGGGCAGCAATTACACCTGTCGCACTACGCCTGTCGGCGCCTTTAGAAACAATGCCCTTTTGTCCAGTGCCTGGCCGCCATTCCCGTGCATTGATGGGCCTTCCCTTGCTGCATGTCCTGCGCTGCACGCCGGGTCCCACGACCCACGGGGACTAAGTTGTTAGCAGCAGCAGGGTTTTTTTTTCTCTCTCTCGCTTTGCCTCTTATCCCTTTGCGAGTTAAAACGGACCTCCAAGAAGAAAAGAAAAGAAGTTCCTGGAAATCACGGAGGACCGCGTGAATCCTGGCGATTGGCCGTGGTACGGGGACCTAATCTGGTGAATGCCCGACACGGCCAACTCGCCAACCTTGAGACCTACATGCAGAACAGCCATGTCGTCACCCTACTCACTCCCCCCCTCCAACTCAGCTCAGGTCTCGGTCAGTTTCGCTCCTGGCCATGTCATATCACGGCCTCACTTTACGGGGCAACCGTTGCCTTTGCCGCACATGAGGCCCAATCTCCTCTTCCACCACCTCCTCTATGACTTCATTCTCCCTTTCTCTCATCTGGCATCTTGCATGCGTCTGGCCACTGCGGCATCGTCCGCTAACCTGGTGATAACCCCGCTATTACATACCACGGTCCTCGTGACGAACACCCTCCATCCCGCTAGCTATCACACAACTTTTTTTTTTTTAACCCTCATCACCGTAGCGCAGCCCTGCCATGCCATGCCATGCCGCAGGCTAGCACGACATGGTGGGAGTCCACCCATCATGGCCCGAATCCGGTGCGATCCACACGCCTTGATCCCAAGACGGCGCACACCAGAGAGGGGAAGCTTCCCTGCTTAACCCCCTTGGGCTGCCCGACTTATCTTGGACCTGACGAGGCTTCCCCAGCGGCCAACAGCCTGATGCGACACGAGGCCGCCTTCTGATTGGGTCGCCATCTCCTTAGTTATGCTGTCTCGAAACCAAACTTTTTGGCATATCACCTTGTATGCACCTCCCCACCGACTCCTATCAATTTGCTACAGAATAAAGAAAGCAACAAGATAAAAGGGGGGGCCCATCAAGGGTCCTGTATGCGTTCCCGTATTCCTGGTAAGGGATCTGATCTGCTTTGTGCCCGACATGCTTGAAACATGGGCCTCGTCAGCCTGCGATGTCATGATGCTTGTGATTCAAAAGCCGGCGAGGGGCTGCCAGAAAGCCACAGAGGGGCTTGCGCTTTACACGGTGTGGTTAGACCCCGGGTTGCCGACGTCATCGGGCCGCCGATCCCGAGCTCAATGTGACCTTGGATAAATAGTCGAACGATGACAATCATGTGATTTGTAACGTGACCCAGATGATACGGGTCGCGTGCGCACTGCCTTAGCTAATACACATTTATTTTTTGTGTTACATAATCCGAGTTGTATTAGGTAAGCGAAATTTAACGGCAGAAACTTCAATGCCCGAATTTGACAGCATCTGAGAAGCCACCGTCAGACCGTACGATCAGCCAATTCCCGCGGCCACTCATCCGCGCTCAGCGAAGGGGGGCTTCCTGACACTCAATCGACCTTTTCGAGCTCTCACCAACCTCAATTCCGCCTCAGGACCTTCTCTGCGCGCGGCACTCAGGCAACCAGCAGCCCTGCTCCTCGCCCGCCGTCCCCGCCCTCCACACTCTCCAAGCCTCCTCTTCGCACAATGGAGTTCCGAGCTCTCGCTCGCCCAGCCGCCCGGGTGCTGGCCTCGCCTCGCCCGGCAACGCTCGTCCCCCTCGTTCCCGTCCGCGGTCACAAGACGACGGCCCGCACGAAGCGGTCGCTCAAGATTGCTCCCCACGACTCCTTCCTCCCCGACCGCCAGGCGGCCTTCCCCGGCGCCGACTCCATCATCTACAACCCGCCCTCGTCCGAGGCCGCGCCCGAGCACACGCCCTTCCTCTTCCTGCCCAGCAACGACGCCCGCCGCGTGGCCCTCACCCGCCTCCGCCACGCCGCCGGCTCGCCCGCCGCCCCCAGGAAGGAGTCCCAGCTGCCCCCGGAGATGGACTACAAGCGCCGCACGCCCTCGTACCACCTCGGCGCCGACGACATCAAGGAGATGAAGCGCCTGCGCAGCGAGGACCCCTTCACCTGGACCTCGTACGCCCTCGCCAAAAAGTTCAACTGCTCCTCCGTCTTCGTCCGCATGGCCGCCCCCGCCCCTCCCGAGTACCTAAAGGCCCTCAAGGACAAGACGGAGCGGAGGGAGAGCAGGTGGGGACACATCAAGTCCAAGGCCCGCGAGGACCGCCAGAGGAGGACCGGCATGCTCTACCGCGGAGAGCTGTAATAGTGAAAAAAATCACACACAACGATGCATAAAAAAACAAATCATGACGAGATGCTGAGAGAGAGAGAGGGACAGAGAGACAGGGAGGGTGTGTGGCGTTAACGACCGAGTCACGGAACCTGTATACATACATGACCATTCGAGAACCAATGTGTACGATTATTTGGGCGGTGATGCGAGATGCGAGATGCGGGACGGGTTTGCCGATGGTGCTTTGAATGGTCAAACGACTCAAAATCTGTACAACTGCCGATACCAGGCACTCCCCAAATACAAACCGCTTTTGTACTTTTACGATTTTGTTCCTGAGGCAGCATGCGGATAATGGAAAATGTGCCAAAAGCAAGTGAAGAAGAATTGACTAAATTATCAAATATATCCAAACAGCATGCAGTGAGACAAGACCAGTCTTGTTCATCTGCGTGCTTCTTTTAGTGTTGTAGTCTAAGTACATCTAACGCTTTTGCAGCAGCCTTCACCGTGGTGAGTGCCGTGCCATTTCATCACGAGGGCACCTCATCTTCCACATCATTCATTACTAGCGTGACACCAAAAAAAGTGCCAAAATATATCCAGTGTCATGCCACCCAACAAACATGAAAAAAAGATTGACAGACCAAACCCACCCAAACTATGCAACATCTCAAACTACGACCCATATATATTCCCCCCCCCCCGATGGTCTAAAAAGGAACTGGATTGGATGCTGAAGCCCTGCGACTGCTCTCCCCAGCAGACGACGACGAAGAAGATGACGGAGGCGCATCTTCCAAATCCTTTTCGCTGGGAATGACACGCCAGCACCAGCCGCACCAGCTTCTGCGAGCTCCACGAACCTCGCGGCCGAGCGCCCGCGTGCCGCTGCCGCGTTCATCCTCCCACTCTGGAACGCAAGCGCCTACACGAACCATGCGGACACGCTTGCGCTTGACGATGCCACCAATGCCCTCGATTTCATGGCGATTATAGCCAGGGCCCAGCATCGGAGAGGGAGTGCGGTCATTCTGCGACAGGCGCAGCGATTCTAGGAAGACGTCAACAGGAGCCTGGCCCTGGGCTTGGCCCGGGTTCGGCTCGGGGGAGGTGATGACGTTTCCATCGCGAGCATCCTCGGCGTCGCAGTCAAGCTGCTGTTCGCGCTCCTTGGCCGCGCAGCAATCGGCTTCCCGGCCACAGACGACGCCCCGGTCGCCTTCGCCAATTCCAGTCCCGAGACCACCAAGAATTTCGCCATACTGATTGCGCCAGCGCCATATGCTAAGCCGTGTTAGTGGAAGGTCCATACGTACAACATGGCGAATTTTGTGCAGTGTATTGGGCGTACCGTTGGTATTCATGATCGGCACCACGGATGCTTCGTCCACAGGGCTGGCACAGCCAAACCCCTTCATCCTCGCACTTGCACAGAGCACGCTGGACAGCATCCGAAGTTACAGGCAGGTCTGCATCAAGCGGCGGCTTGGTCAGAGTTGCGATTGGTGCGCGGACGCAGGGCTTGCAGAGTCTCCTGTGTCTCTCACGCAAGGCTACTTGTGCTGGGGGCTTGATAGCACAGTTCTATATCCATGCACATCTGCGTCAGCGACACTGCAGTATTGGATGGTGCGGCGGCAACGGAACCAATGATAGTTCCGTCGGCTTGTTGAACTTACTCTGCAAATGACCTCGCCGCAACGACGGCACTCGCCGACCAAGTCGCGGGCGCAGTCGCCAGACTTGCCATTGTAACTTCGGCCATCCTCCATGTAAAACCAATTACCGGCCCGGGCACGATAACGGAAGGTTTCCGCGGGATCGACAGGCACGGCCTCATTGCAGCAGTGGAGGGTGGAGTTGATGAGAATGTTGCGGTATTGAAGGAGGCCATGATGAATGAGCCGGCAAGTGCGGGAAAGAGAATCGAGCGTGTTGAGATCGATGGCAGCGGCGACGGCGACAACAATCCTGTTGGGGATAAGGCGGGCGGTTAGTGCATGTGTTGAGGGGGGAGAGGGTTTGTTGTTGTTGCAGGACCCATGATAAAGCTTGCTCGACACAAAAGCGAATCCGAGAGAATCAAAGAACGGCAATTGAGAAAAATAGAGGCATGAGGGAATAGATGGGAAGTGAGAACAGAATCATGAACTTACGGGTAACACTGCAGGGCGTCCGTGGCGGGACTGCGAAAGATGGGTTGATCCATGGTGCCTATCGGCTGCGGGTTGGAGAAGCCGTCTGGCCAAGGTCCATTCCGTCCGTTGGCGGAGAGGAGCTGAAGTTTTTGGAGAAGCAGAAGATGCTGCTGCTGCTGATGCTGCTGGCGAAGGAGACGGTCTTGGGGGTCGTCATGATGAAGTAGGTGGTGGCCCGGCATCGGTACCGGGGGGATCGGTTCGCCAGCACGGTGAGCAGCTGCAGCTCCAGCTCCAGCTCCAGCTCCAGATGCAGGGCCTAGGGCGCCGGGGCCCGCGTCGTCGTCGTCGTCCAGGTCTACAAAGCGCGCCATGGCCTTCAATGGATGGTTGCGAGGGATGGCGTGCTGGGTGTGCTTCCGGTTTGGCTTGGCCTTGGCTTGCGCCTGGAACCCACCCAGCCCCAGGATCTGATAAGCGGCGCGATCGTCAGGTGCGTGTGCGCTGTGCGTCCGAGGCTCGGCCGATGCAGCCCGGGGCGGTCGAGGCAGGCCGGGGAGCGGGATGATGCTGGTCAACGACGGGCTGGCCAAGAGGTATCGTGTACGTAAAAAAATGAGAAGCTTTCTGCTGCGAGGACCCGGTCCGCAGTCGGCTGGACCCTGGTGAATCCTGGCTCTCGAGGCGAGGAATTGGGACGAAACGGAGCCAGAGAGCGCGAGAGAGACGTAAGGTACCTGTCCAGGTTCCGGGTGTGGTGAGGCGAGGTGAGGTGGTAGGCCGGTGGCCAGGTACCTGAACAAGCAGGCACAGCAAGCGTGGGTTGTTCTGTTCTGGGAAAGCGCGGAGAGGCTTGCAGGAAGGCGAGCCCGGCAGAAGCGTTGGAAGCGGGGGAAATCAAGCCAGAGGGCTCGGGGCAAGGAGGGGAAAAAACGAATGATTGAGGGATGAGGGGTGGCGAGGCAGATGCAGATGCGAATGGGCGAGCGTGCTGGTGCTGGGGGGCCCTCAACCACGCTCACGGACGAGTGGATGGGAGGGGATTTACGAGGGCGCGGCCGAGATCGTGAGTGTCATTGGAGGCAGATTGCAGCAGACCCGGATGCGGCGCCAGCTGTGTGGCCGAAAGGGGAAGCCAGCGTGAGCACGAAACGAAGGCCGCAATGGAATGACGAGGGAGATGGATGATGGGATGGTCCGTCAATGGCACGTCACCCGGGGCAATGGGCGTTTAGCAGGCAGGGACAGACGGACAAAGGACGGACTGCCTCTTGGGGGATGCGATGTGATGCGATGTGATGCGATGCGATGTGATGGAACATGTGAGAGGCTTTGGCTGTGGGAGCAAAAGCACCAAACAAGGGATATTGCACCACACTCATTTAGAAACGCACAGTATCCGAGAATAAGACACTTGGAGCATTCTCGCTGCGTCTCCTCTCCCCTCCTGCCATCGCGGCCGACATCATGATCCATCCTGACTGATCCAAGACTGGGGAGCTCTCGCCCCTCTTTTCGAGGTCTCCCCCTCCCTAAACCCTTTGAGTAAGAAAGAGAGAGAGAGACATCTCTGGCCCCGCGCCTGTGGAGCCCACAGTATGATGCATCAACAAGAAAGCACTTTGTTTTCAGCCCCTTCTCGCCGCTGGACCTGTAGCTGAGCTTCTCTTGTACCTAAGACCACCGAACCTATGCGGCTTGCTTTGCTTGCATCCCCGGAGACTAATGTATAGCCACGCGGATGCACGGTTTCGCGTCCATTGAATTGCCGGCGGTGACGCTTGCATATCCCTTTTTATCTTTCTTTTTTATTTGTACATGTAGGTACTCGGGATGTTCAGCACCCGCAGCAGAGCTTGTCTGTCCGAAGATATGGCACCCCATGACGCGGACGCTTATCATGACGGCTGCGCAGGGGGCCATGATGAATACAGCAAACATGTGAAATTCATGAATAGATGGTATAATTTCAACAGCATCCATTGAGATCCAGATAATCGTTCATCTCGGCTCCCTCATTCACGCTCGCCAACGTACATTGTATAATGATACTCTCTCCCACCTGCTGGGCCCGTCAATTTAACAATGCGCCCTGTGACCTCTGGGTCCTCTAGCGGGAATCAACGGTCAGTGGCCGCCCTGGAGGCGCTAGCGGCATGCAGCGTCCCAGGGCATGCAGCACCGCCCCACGCCCCGTCTCGTCATGGGAACCATGGCAGATTTTTTTTCCCAAGGGGCTTTCTGGTTGTGTCAGCAATTCAGACCCAAGTGCCCCCCGTTGAGCTGGAAATTGGCTCACCCTTGGGGAATTTCCATTCTGGAGCCCACTTCCCTGTTTTGACAATTTTCTCTTACGTGCTGGTATTCGAAATTCCTCTCCATAGCTTCCAGAGCTCTGGTCCGGTGTCGGCTCGCCGTCAAACTCGCACTGGAGCTTTCGAGCTTAGCTTATCTTATCTGCTCGTCCCCATTCTCCAAACAGGCTGCTAATAATAGTGCCCGCACTATGCGTAAGTACATGGATGGTACAGATGTACTGTGCATGCTTCTACCATGTACTCAAGACACATACAGCAGCTGTTTACCGGCACCACAAACCGGCTTCACAGGTTTTTTTCTTTACGGAGCAACGCTGCCGGTTGGTCCGCCCTGTGCCTTGCTTATGCAAAGAAACCCCGCATTATGAAATGCCAGTGGGAGAAATAGGCAATGGAAATAGATGAAGCACAGGTTAGAACAAGAAAAGGAAACGTTACTCCAGCTGGATGGATAAACAGCTCCTCCAGCTTTTTTGACGGTGTCCCTCAATGCGATCGTCAACCCTCCACTATGCGCCCACCGCCCGCCCTTTCAGTGCCTGGCTTCCCGGCCCTGCATCAAAATTGCCAGTGACGGCCCGGCATGCGACTGGCCCGTAACCTGCATAGGGGGGTATCCTGCCTACATACTATGTAGAATGCAGCGTGGCATCCCGCTTGGTTGTATTGGCTGCGGGACTCTGGGACAACGCATCTCCGTCTTGGCTGGTTGGCGTGTTGATGCGGTAAACAGAGAAGCATATGAGGCCTCGTTTTCCAAACGTCTTGTGACTTTATTTTGCGGGGCAGGGCTTGCATCGGTCTGGGAGCGAGGAGGGCGTATCACGTTGGTTGGACGCAAGTTAATGTCTATCGAATTTTATTCCAACTCTCTTTGCTATGCTATACTGCCGTGGGTGGTAAAAAAAAAACAATTGCTACTTGGGTAGCTTCTAGCGCTCTTGAGGTATCATAAAAAAAAACAAGTAAAAATCACATCATTATACTAGTATTCTCCCGCGATTCAGGCGCGGAATATAATCTCTCCAACCAATTGTCGAATTTCACTGCAACCACAACGTTAGCACCGTTTCGTAAAACATGTCGGTCGCGTATCAGGACTCACTCTAACTGCTTTTGTAACTCCAAGCTTAGTACCGTTCGCAAAAGTTCTAGCGAAATAAAGGCGGTGAAGGCAGGCTGATATGAGTTTTGCATCTCAAGAATCTCGGAGTGGATGCCGTTTCCATGTTTCATTAGTGGAAAAGTTTCCGTTACGGCCAGAAAAGGTGGCAGTGGCTGAGAGTGCCTCAAAGACGATGCGAGATGGCACAGCAGCGACGTTGTGCCCTGGAACTGAAACTCGTTTGAAGCCCAGGTCGTTGCCAGATTGTGCGGTGACCAGGCGGATGGATCTGCTGCCCCATTCTCCAGCTTCTCAACGGATGGTGCCGGCATTGTTTGCGCAATGTGGGCCATCAGGGACATGATCGTCAGGATGCGCTGCATGCCCGCCGTCAAATCAGCGTAGATGGCGCTGGGAAACTTTCCGCCGATCGGCGGTTCGTAGCTCGCAAAGTGGTTGTTCATGCGCAGCGCGTTCAATGCGAGGAGCTCTTGCTTGTAGAAGTTCCCAAGAATGCTGCGCAAATGGGCATCCTCTTTCGCTGTGCCTTGCGGATTTTCATCTCGCCCTCTGCGAATCCATCTTTCCACTGCGGTAAACATGGCGCTGTAGTACCTAGCTAGATTGAACAAGCTTCCTCCTGCGAGTCTTGGCACCTTGGACTTTGCTGTAATGGGGTACGGGAACAGGGTCCAGAAAAAGGAGACTGCGCATCCAACTGCGACGGCTGCTAGCTTGTAGGGACCGAAGATGTAAATTGGGTAATATGGTTGCCCATTTTCCTCTGCTCGCGTTTTGCCGAGTACTTTGACCTATGAAATGATTTGTTAGCACCAGAGGTTTTTCTTTCTTTTTTGAAAGGACTTCTTACCTGAAGCTCATATGCAATAATGATATTCAGAGTGACGACAGCAATGACAGAGGGACCGAATAGGTGAGGTTTCTTGACATAGGTGTAGTACTAAAACGCTGTAAGCTTTCTTGTCAAGTACGCACGCTCAGCTCGACTCACCTCAATAACATTGGCCACGAAAAGAAAAATGATGACGCCAGGGGTCTTGCCATCGACAATGTACCACGCGACCAGACTTAGGATTAGTGCAATAACGGTGGCCATGATGCGGCCAAAGAATCCGAAAAAGGACTGCCCGCTGGTGGGACTCATGCCGATGACAATGACAATCATGGCCCAGACTCCTCGTTGGTGAATAAAGAAATCGTGTGTTTGCTCAAGGAATGCAATGACACCAACGCATAATGATGCGGCAGCAACACGCAGGCCAAACATGCTGAGTTCTGAACCGATGAGGCGAGAAACTGGACGAAACCATTCACTGCCACGTTCCAGAGCATTTGTAGGCTTGAGATGTACTGGGTCAACAACCTGGATTCCTTCTACTTCCCCTTCGTTAGGTTGCTCATTATCTGGTGTGGGGATTGGTTTCTCCTTGGTAGTTCGCATGCCTGGGATATGAGGGGTCGGGGCGATCAGGCGCCAGCGCTTCATTGTGTCGTCGTCAACCTTCTTCTTGGCAAAGGTGATGAGTTTGAGCGTCGCGTCTAGAACCATGGTTTGGAGATTGAACAAGTACAGCACTAACAGAAAGTCTTGGTGAATGCTCACATCCTCATCTTCATCTCCGACTTCAGAGATGCCATCCTCACTTTCATGCGGGGATGGAGGACGAGACGAGACAAGAAAGGCATTGGCCTGGACACGTTGCTTTGCTTGGGCGAGCTCCTCAATTTTGAGTTTGAAGGCATCCACAAAGTCCGTTGACGATGGGTCCAGTCCCATGGGCATGAATTCCTTATCGGCGACCTCCACGTCGGATTGCTTCTTCTTGCTGGACTCGGCAAGCTCTAATTGCTGCAAGAAATATTGCAGACCAACGCCCACAAGAGTCTTTGTGTCATCAAGACATAACGAAAGGACGTCAATGCTGCGGTTAATGAGGGCCTGATCCCTGGTAACTACATCAAGTGGCTCGCCGTCCATGGCAGCAAGACGGGCCTCTGCTTCGGTAAAACTGTCGACTATGACTGGAAGAAGCGACATGCCAGACAGGGGAAGCAAGACACCTCTCAGTAGCATCGAAATTTCCTCAAGATCGGCGCCAGATAGCTTTCCGACGGCCACCTCATTTTTGGAATAGTTCAAGTCTGCCTGGAGTTTGGCATCGAGGGCGTTTAGCGTATTTGAGGCCTTGAGCAGATGGCTTCGAGCGTTGGCGAATCTGCTCTCGGGTGGGGTCTGGTCGGTCTCCTGGCCAGACGAACCATCTTCAGATCCCGCATAGGTTTTTTGCCTGGTCAAAAAACTCCTCCTTGATGCCGTGTTGACAAACTCGGTCAGTGCTCGGAGAACGGCATTCGTTTCTTTGGCGAAGGTGTTGATGTCCTTGAAGACACCTCCCCGGCAAGTCCTGGGCAGTACAAATAGCGACACGCCAGTGGCAATACCGAAGCCGATAAGAAAAGTCTTGATGACTCGAACGCAAAAGTCGAAGCCGTCTTGGGTGTTGGTCCAGTTGGAAGCACGGGTAAGTGTCACCAGAGCAAAAATAGACGACGACACGATAGGGTCTGTCAATTCGGCCATGCGCCAAGCTCGGAGAGCATTGCCAATCCTGTGCGACACAAACGTCAGCTTGACCCATACGAGGACAAAAAAAGAAGCCCGAGAAATAACTAACCAGATCATGACAAAAAGCCAGACAGCGGCCACGGCGGCGGCATTGCTGTCGTACTGATCATCGCCAATGTTGTTGCTCGGGCTTCGCGCTTTGACGGCCGTGTAGATGGCCAGGCAGGAGATGGAGGCTGTGACACATAGCGACAGGAGGCAAAAGAACATGACCTTGACGAATTTGGCACGCGGAAGTAAGCATTGTGCCGATACTGCAATCAGAGCAGCCAGATAACCGGTGGTTGTGGTGACGTCTGCAACGGCATGGCTCTGCGAGCTAGGAGCCAGTTAGCAAATCCGGGGTAGTTGGGCCCATTGTTGCTGTACGATTACCGACATTGCAACGACAATTGTGGGTGCTAGCGCGCCCTTCATCATCAAGAGCAGGCTCTCCGTGTCCATGCCCAGGCTGGTCCACCATGTTTTTGGATTCGCCCACCTGCGCAGTGTCAGTGATGATTTGCCAAACGGGCCGATGGAGGTACAATGGGACAAATCAACGGGGTAAGTAAAGACCAGAACAAAGCCCTTACCTCTTGAGCTGGGCTCCGCTCATCTCGCGGCGCTGAACCATTTTCCTTGCTCGACAATCTATCGCCAGACTGAGATGCCGAGAAAATCCCAACGCCTTCTCATCTAGGGGTGAGGAGAGAAAGATGACGACCCGGCGAAAGGAAGCGAGAGTAGTTTTGTCCCAGTTTTTTTTTTGCCCCCCACGAACCGTCTGCCCAAGCAGTGCGGCGGTCCCCGGCTCTTGTCAGTTTAGGCCCGGCTCATGACGAGCTGGGTGCGACGTTGGCTAGGCCCGAAACAAACCACCCGATCCATTAAGACCCCTGCCACGCGCATTTGCAGCCGGGAGATCCGCTTATCGCAGCGACTCTATCGCTAAATTCGGCAGGCAGGCATACCGTGACTGCAGGGTAAACGCCGTGTGCGCCACCGCCAGAAGCTGCATTATCGCCATTCATTCACTGAGTTTGCGTGCATGTGTATAGCTTCGCATCTCAAGCAGGCAGATGTTGAGAAATGGATTTCGAGGGGAGCGCGGCAACTCGAACTTGGTTAGAAATCAGAGTTCAATTTACATCATCTTGATGACTACAAAGAGAATCATGTATTTTCTAACACTCACATGACAAGTTTATTCAAGACTATCATTAATTAGAAATATTTCTAGGATTCATGTTACTCATGCTATTTTCTTCTTTGGATGATGCACAAATTTTCTGATTGAGCACAGGGGGTAGTGGCAATTACAGATTCAGACTTATGCGCCGAATTGCAGCAGGCGCAGAACATGTCAAGCCAGCTTATCAACAAGCATGGACGGAATGTTTGTGCCCACGTGGTAAGAGACGTAGCTGCGCGGCAGGCACAAGATTCGAGGCAACAAAAGGAATATGTGGTGTTGAACTTATTCTCTTGTTCAAGATAACGCCCTGGTTTATTGATTCAAAGTTAATCCTGCGATGAGGGGAGTTATCTGCATAGAACTCAACCACTCGATTCCATATTCTGAAACATTGCGGCCAATTTGATTCTTTTGTTGTTTCCTTGGTCGTTGCTGATTGTCCGCTGACAACCTCTCTTGTAAGACGTGGTGGATATGCATGCCCCGCTGAGCCTCTACACCACCCCAGCCATGTTTCCATTTTCGTTCTCAGTGGATCTTTGAGCCTCAAGTTTGTGAGGTGCCAGTGAATCGGGCACCCTTGTTCCCTCGGGCGAAATCGCTCAAGATAAACTACCACCCTCCATTTTGCCTGCCAGGAGCACACTCCGACGTTTTGACCCTTCAAAACATGCCGACGCGAACCCATCGTGCTCACCCATGTGCTCTGGAAACACAAATCTCAACTCCCCCTCCCCTTTAGCAACTGAGCGTAATAAGGCCGACTCGGAAATACGGCTTTTTGCGGGCGGCGGCGGGATTATCAGCCCTGGGCTCTGTCGCTCCCATGTCCAACATGCCACCACTCCACTGAGGTCCACCACAAATAATGACTGATCAGCCGCGAGCCCTTGTAAGCGGCGGGTTCCAGATACCGGCTCACGCCACTAATCCTAATCTTTAGTAAAGCCCTGCGCCGCTATCAGATTCTCCATTGCACCACAACACAGGGGTTGTGTATTCCACTTCATGTCTCGGCAGTGAGGTTCGGCGCGCACTGATCTATTCAAATACCTTCACCCTGCCAAGGCCGGAGCCGGGGCGGCACTGCCATAACTCTATCCTCCCTGATGCCGAAATATTTTTTTCGTGCATTTTAATGTTAGACCCGCTTTGTTCGGGGCCATGGCCATTTAGAGCCTCATCGGCATATGGCTCGGGTTGCGTATACAATCCAACCCTTGAACGATTGTAATGGGGGCGTTTGTACACAACGGCTGCTGCACAGCACAAGTTGGCCGAGTCAACATAACCAAAATTTCTAGAGCAAGCAGAATCCTAACAGAGGTCTGAGAAATGATCTTCAGGAGAATATATTTATTTGGGCATCATTTTCATTTATTTTAACTAAAGATATGAAAACCTCTGGCCTTTTTTTAAGGCCCCCATGGAGCAAAGTATCTGACAGGCAATTATTCACGGGCTATATTGTATCTATAGGAATCCTGTTTGGTTCCCACGTCAACGCCAACGTGTTGTTGCATCAGTGCTCGGTCACCCCCATAAATCACTTTTCATATTGTCTCTATACTGGGTTCATAATGCGTGTTAGCTCAAGGTGCTTTTGGGGCTTAGGGTAAAATAATATAACACGCTGATGACATACACTCCAAACATAATTGCAGTCTGGCGGGCTTTCTCGACCGCGGGCAGATTGGCCAAGAATTTCTTTACCCAATCTCTAGTCTCATTGGCGCCAAGGCACTTGAGAATGCTGGATCGAAGACGTTTGAGGTCATCATCGGAAACACTGCCGTATATCTGCCGGATCAACCGATCTTTATGGTCTTGCAGCTTGCTAGTGTCTAGTTTCGGCATGGTGCGTCGAAGAAATTCGTCAATGTCAGCAACTTCCAAATCAGCCAGCTTACTATCGTGCTCTTCAGTAGGCTCCGTGGCAGGTATGTGGGATTTGGAATGAACAAATGCATAGCTGAACCCCAGGTCGAAGTGCGTGATAGACTTTCCCTCGTGTCGCCGCGTGATCATCTCGAAGGGTCGAGAGCTCGGGCAGACAATTACAGTCCACTGCCCCGGAACCAAGTCTCGCATTTCCGGGTAACACCCTCTGGCGGCGCTGGAATGATAGGATGCTTTGGAAGTCTTGTACGTATAGGCTGGTAACGGCCCGATCTCAACATCCTGGGATACGTCAAGGGAGGATGAGCCGGTAGCGAAGCAGTTCGCCGCTGCAAGACCTGTGCCATCCCAATGCGAAGTCATTAAGTCAGTGAATGTTTCAAGATAGCGCAAAAGTCCAGTAACCGCCCTGGCAGGGCTGAGAAGCGCATCTCCAAGGAAGTAATATTCCATGGTTGGTGATGCTCCTGGGCTGTCGTCCTCTATCACTGGATTGAGACAAGTGAGCAATTGTACAACAGGGAAGACTGAAAGAGAATAATCTTCGGGATGCCACTTGGCCTGTTGAATGCCGCAAGAGAAAGCACCAGAAAGCACAAGCTTGTTCAAGCTCAAACCGGCTTTAGCCAGATCTGAGTAGAGCTGGACATTCGCATCATCATTCTCCCTGTTCGGCTTATCGAGTGCATAAACACATTCAAGACTGCCATGGGCCGACAAAGCTTCACCCAGCCCAGGTTGAGCAGCTGATGTCCCAGAAATGTTGATACTGGTCGCTTTGCGCAATTCAGGTCCCGTGAGTGCTTTTTTGATGCAATCAACGCTGATGTTGCTGAAAACGGACCAGTCGAGGTAGTCCCGACCGGCGTATGCGAGTTTCAACAACGATGCCGAAGCCGGTGCACTGCCAACTCGGCCAGCATCTCTGGTTATGAGGCATTGACGAAGGAGTTTCTGGAAATTTGGAATGTTCTGGACCGAGGCGTCAATTACTTGACAATCAAAGTCGTCGGAAGAAAGGGCGGTATCAACGACTTTGGCAATGCTCTGCTCAACAAGACTGAGGGGTTGGTTGGGCGAACTGGCCTCTTGAAGGCTTTGGTCGGCCTTCCACTCGCCCCACGGCCAAGTATCTGCACACGCAAATTTCAATTAGCACATTCTTGAAATATTGATATCAATATTTGTAAAAAAAATAAAAAATATAAAAAAAGCAACTATTTGTCAGTACTGCAATATGACCCTTGAATGATTGTCAGTTCGATACTTTGCTGCACAGGGCCCCTTGCTGGAAGACCCGAGTTCTTAGCATTTTCGGTGAAAATAAAGAACAATCCTTAAATATATATATCCCCTGAAAATAACCTTTTGGATTTCTTTTGAGATTATTTTTACTTTAGAAACTATGATCATTTTGACTGGGCCAACGTCTGCAGTGGCCGTTTGGGGCAAGTACCTCTGTGACAACCGTTCAAGGGTTGAATTGCAGACATGAAGGAAAATACGAGCAATAAAAAAAACATCGGCTTACTAGAAAGAGCGCTGATTTCGACCAACGGCTTAGTGTCGAGTTCTTCGGGTATAGAGAGGTTTCTTTGAACAATTTCCTCGGCTCTGTTATAGTAACCGAGAAGGTATTGCCATCCTGTTAACGGCTTATACAGAAGGTCCATTTTTTGCTGATCCTCTTCACTTGGATTGTCGTCATCGTCCCAGTAAGGCTCTGGCACGGTATTAGTATAAGTCAAGTTACTTGCAAGCTTCCCTTGCAGCTGGTGGGGTTGTTGACAAGCGGCACCCATCAAATTGATTGGACATTGCTTCCTGCCTGGAGTGAGCATGAAGATACATACCGGCAAAATTGACAAAGCAATACTTGACCCTGGTCAAGTCGGTGATATCGAATACTGTGATCCCGTCGTTGTTATCACCCTGGTCAAAGCCCATGCCGAATGGCTCACAGTGAACGGCACGGGCTGCACCGTCGGCGATGTTGTAGGCGGAACCCACCACGAGGCAGGTCTGAATGAAGGGCAACTTTGGTGCCTCCTTCTCGGCCCAATTGATCCTCTGCTTCTCAGTCGCCAGCGGCTTGTCACGGAAAAATTTTTCGGCAAATGCCAGCTCCTGCTTGAGGGACACTCGGTTTGCCTCTGAAGAAAAGATGCGCAGGAGAAGGACGCATTGCTTGAGGGCTGAGAGGCCAAAAAGCCACTGATGATGAACGGCAGCGAGGGACCGATAGTGGGCGCCAACCTTGGCGATGACGAAGAGCTGGTGGCGCTGGCCCATGGTGAACTTGGTTGTTCTCCTAAGCAAATATGTTGAGAGAGGTAAGAAAAATAAAATTAAGGACGGTGGGAGGGGGGAAGGTAACAAACGTGCCTGATATGTGTGTGTTGGTCGTACATGCACCTGATCAGCGTGAGCTGTAGCCGGCCCCACTTGCGCAACACACATGTGAGATCAGACGGCATTTCACGCTGCCATGGTAAGGATTAGGTATGACAACAATAAGGCATAAAATAAGGAATAAAGAAAATCATTTGATTCTACGATTATTTTATTATCATTTATTTGGACTATTTGGATATTGGCTGGGCAGTCTCATGCCATGTCTCCTTTATTGCAAAGAGGTGCTCTTTTAAATAGGCGCTGACCGACGCAGAGCCTGGTGTTATGGTAACTAGGATTGTAGAAGAAGTAGATTTCCAGGCTGCCAGAGTTGTTGACTAGTCAGTTGTCAGCGCTTGGCTCCTGCCTATTGGCGGTGGAGCATTGTCCCGGCTGGCATGCATCACACTCTCGTTGTTTACAGGTTGGTCGAGTAAGATTAGCGCAGGCACCCAGAGAAAAAAAACATTCGGGCTGCGGGATCAATAAGGGCTCAGATTGACAGAGATTTTTGTTTCGCAGCTTGCCTCGGCAAGGCATTGTCAGCGAAAACGCCATTCCAAGCATTCAAGCAAATCAACATCACAGTCCATACTTGAACGCCTTTGGACTTACGAAGTTGAGACGGTTGTCTTTGGCTCGCTAGGTCCATATAACAAGCGCATGGGGCCATACTTGAGGTGATCGGTCAGTCATTACACAAGACGAGCAATGGTAGACCAGATTGTCAATCCTTGACTATTTCATTTTGGAACTAGGGAAAATCCTCCATGGGATCTTAAGTGGTGATTGGCACAGGGTAAAAAAGCGAAGGTGAGAAAATTTGTGCGGCCAGTACTGAATAAGACAATCTCTGTTTCATCGCCCTTTGAATAAAAATTCCACAATTGTTCTATGCAATCAAACCCAGGAATAACTGCAACGGAGGTACTTTCCCTAGCAGCCAATGCATAAGTTGACTTAATTAGAATAACCACAATTTTTATAATAAAACGTAATCCTACAAGAATCTCAAAATATGGGAAGTATATATATATTCAGGGATTATATTCCTGCAGTGTATACCTCTGTGCTCGGATGTACGGATTTACCAATGACGTTACGTTGAGGTATTTTAAATAGTAAGGAGTTTGTTCGCAAGAGGGGAAAATGGACAAAACCACACGAAAAGCCCAAACTTGCCTACCTAAGGAGATTTAGGGTAGTGGACCACAATTCCGTAAGTATCAGTAGATTCTTTGAACAACAAGGGCAAAGCTCATCATAGACCTTCTGATAAGAAGGATTGTAATGTGCAGAAGTAAATTATATCATCAAAACACTTCGTAGGAAGAAAAGGAACTCTTAGGTAACGCTTGAAACAAATGTACTAAAGGCAACCCTTGAGAAAAGAAAAGAATGACATTGCGAGGTTGTTCTCCCCTTGATCAGGGGGGAGGGGAGCACCCTCTTTTATCTGGCTAAAGGATGGCTATCAAAACTATGACGAATTTGGCCAGGGGGCAGCGCCCTCCGACACAGGAGCTAACTATTTCTCCGATTTACAAGGGCAAAGTTTATTTTAGAAGAGAACATTAAGATATTTATTCTTTTGGTTAGAGCAATAAGATTTTCACAATCAACCCTCTTGAATAACTCTAATTGTACGCCACCTTTGTGGCCTAGTTCCTGGATCACCCAGTTGAGCCTACGGCTTGTTCTTTTGTCCAGAAGTAAACACCAAGCTCTGCCCGAATTTACCAATAAAATATTATTTTAAGGGTTGTGAGAATATAAGGGGGGTCTACTAGTCCACAAAGGAACGGTCGTCTTTTTTGTAACAAGGGCCCATACTATTTTTATATTCTTAAACTTGAGTAGACGCCTGTGGACAATCTAGTCTCAATAGAAGAACACTAATTCTATGACTAAGCCAAACAAGCAAACCCGACGAAGCTCGCCCTTCTCATTCACTTCCAAGACTGCTTGATCGGAGACAATAGGCAAACATACTACGTATTTAATGCATAATAGGGTTTGCAGCCTCTTCGCATCACATGACCTTCCTCAGACAACCGTGTGCAACTGGCAGTCAGCTTCTACAACTCTACTTCTGCACTTCTACGATCTTCGACTTGATAATTCTTTTCATTCTACTTCAGCATTGCATGCGCACAAATCGATATGGCTGGTATGACCAAAGCCGACCGGCAATGGGTAATGCTTGATTTGTGGGATGCATCACCTGTCGAGATTCAAGAAGAAATCCTTGCCATGTTGGCCGAGAAGCGACCGACCTTGGAAGTTGAACCCTATGTCGACTCTGTCAATGAACGCATTTTGTTGCTTCATGAAATCGAAAGGGTGACACGCGCAGTTCCCGCCTTTTCTGAGCACCACAAGCATAAGTCGACAAATTCAGCTCTGCAAGCCCTGGTTATGAGAGCCGATGTTGAAGAACTTCGCAGTACGGTAGCAGCTTTGACTGATGCTTTTGAAAACTATCAACGGCACCAGAGTCAAACTCAATTTGCGCAAGACAATCAACGGGTTCCATTTTCGCTATTTCATGATGCCATTTGCGCGGTTGACTTTTGTATGTTTTTCGATGTTTTTAGCCGGAAATTTTAACTAATATATTCTCCAGGTCGTGCCAAGCCCACCACGGCTCCTGAGAATCCGCCGCTCATTGCTGATGGGATGAGCAGCAGCAGTGGTTCCTCCACAGGAAGACGAGGCCTTGAAGTCCTTAGTGCTAGTCAGCAAGTATGTAACCTTATTGTTCCGAACAGAATTGTTCGTATATTAACTCCAATACAGGCCAAAATGCGTGATGGGAATGTTTGTCTGTTTACAGGCACTCCAAATCCTGAAGCAGCTCATATATTTCCGTTCGCGTCAGCTTCAAAGCCTGTTACGCGAAAACTACGAGCGATTAGTCTACTCAGACTCTTTTGGGGAAGCGCGAAGGTTAACCAGTGGTTGATTGATACCGAACCAATACTTGAAACACCGCGGAATAGAATTTCCTTAAGCCACCAGCTGCATTTCGAATGGGATACGAAGGCTTCATTTGCTCTAAAGCCTATAAGTTGGACCAGGGATTCAGTTGTGGTCCAGTGGTATTGGCTGAAGCCATCGGGGCTCAAGCGAAGAACTCCTTTCACTCAGGATACCATTGATGCAGCTGGTATTCTTGATCCTGGCTGGGGAGATGGACGCACATTTGCACGCGGTTCAAGCGGTCTCAAAATTAAAACGGGCCAGACTTTTAACATTACCACCGATGATCCAGATCAACGCCCAGTCCCAAGTCACGCCTTATTCGAATTGAACTGGAACCTCGCGTGTGTTGCTGCCATGGCAGGCGCTGGAGAAGAGAGTGATGAAGACGATTCTGACGACTCTGACGATGAAATAAGTGAAAGCGTGATGGACTATTCTGGAGAGGATGAGAGCGAGAATTCGGAAGTCAAAAACATGGGAATCGCAGGCTAGTATCAATGGCTCCCTGAAGTCGACTATCCACAAGCAAAGTCCAGCGAGCCGGAGCAACCAGTTTTGGATCCGCAATCTATCAGTACAGCCTAATGGAGCGGGACCAAAGTATAGGTTGATTGAAAAAAAGGGGTATGGCCTTTTTTTTCGTGTCGAGGCGGTGGCGATGGTCGATACTGGATTGTCCACAGGCGTCCACTGAAGTTTAAGAATATTAACCATGGAAAATAAGTAAGAATGAAAGTCTTAATTTGAGTTAATGGGCATTGAAAAAGAGGCGTCCTAAAGAAGTCTTTGTGTGGGGCATCACAAGACCAATGCGAGGCGAAGAGAAAGAAATGAACAAATAAACCGACTTGGAAGAATAAGTACATTGAACTTGATCATTTAATTCTTTCATTGATGTTGGTTCATTTGCACGATTGAAGGAACAACGTTCCGGCAGACGCCGGAACCTAGCCAAGGGCACGTGGCCCCTTACTTGAACTCGTCCCTTAAACTAAGTCTGTGGCCACACTAGCTAGTTTTAGAGACGTCAATGAATTCATCACCCCAAGACCCTATCAGCTGATAAACCCCTGTTGTGACCTTAGCTGGTTCATATCAAACCGCCGGGACCTACCCACAATTAGCTTGTGTCATTGCGATTGTTATTGCGTAGACGGTGAGGCAGGTTGCTAATGCTCAAAGCAAAGAGCAATATTGCGGAATGAGCTCATGCCTCTGAGGCAAGAAGCGAGTAGGCTAACAACACAGAGGGGCGTTCATACATAAAATGCTCGAGGAACGAGAAAAAGCAAGTATATATATACTTAGATGCAGGCTGTGCCTCTCCGCAGTTATGCTTTACATAACTACTGCGAGGCCTGGTCTACGGCGCTACTAGAAGCCTTAAGTGTCACAGGCTGAGGCCTGGTTGAGGGATACGGCTGTGCCGTATCCACCTAGATTAAGCTTCCTGACCACTTTGGTAGCGAGGGCACACCAAGGCATATATAATCAGAAGAATGCATTTCTTTTGATCGCCTTTCTTTCCTTTCCTCTCTAGCTTTAGATAGACCAATACAGAGCACCCTTCAGGTTGAACAAACCCAGGACCAGCCCTTCACATTAAGCTACTGATACTGGTTATCCTAGCTGTTGGAAGCTGTTATTGTAGGCAGTTGTGACTAGCCTAGCAGTTGGAGGTCAAGTTGACCAACTTAACTATCATGGGCCGGCTTGATTGACCTAGCTGCCGGAGGTTAAATTGATCAACCTAGCTGTTACAGGCAGGCTTGAACAACCTGAAGGTTGGAAGCTGCTGTCACAAGCAGCTGTTACAGGCTAGGTTGATCAACCTGACCGTTGTAGGCCGGCTTGATCAACCTAGCTACCAGCAGCTAGGTTGATCAAGCTAGCTATTGGAAGTCGGATTGATCAAGCTAACTTCCAAGGCCTTAGCTGACCCTAGAAAGAAGAAAATAGGTAGATAAAAGTGGGATAATTAGAGTAACTTAAACCTAGAGCAACAACCAACCCAAAAACCCACCTCTAAAAAAATCAACAAAAATCACAAGAAAGCAAGAAAAGTCAGAAATAACACATATACACACATATATAAATAAATCCCTGCAATTCATATAATATCAGGTGATCTCAAGCCAAGAAGGGAGAAGAAAAGATGTACACATACGCAAAAGCTAGGCTCAGACAGACAAAAAACCAAGGGGGGGAAAGGGGGCCCAAAAACAGTAGACTAGTAAGAAAGAAAGCTCTCATTCCTCAAGCATCCCTCAAGCAAAATACCATCACATGCAGAGTCACATAATACTTTACAAACAATTTTTCAAACACAAGTCCCAGGGGAGGAGCCGGGAAAAAGGTCGAGTAGAAAGAAACTCTTGTTTCCCGAGCATATACAGTGGCATATAGAAAAAAACACTACAATCTATACAAATATAAAAGAAATATACCAGAAAAATACAAAAAAACACACAATACAAAAAACATAGTATATAAAAAATAAAAAAAAATAAGCCTAGTACTTATTTTATATTATTTTGTATTTTTATATTTTTTTTAGTATAGTAAGAGGAATTTAAACCTATGACCTTGCTAGATAGTGCTTTTCCTAATTTGGAATAGATTTGTAAGCAAAAGTGCATTTTGGGGGGGGCGCTTTTCTGCATTTGCACAGGTTGCAGTGTTTTTTTCTGTATCCCACCGTAAGCATAAGCTCCATTGAGGATCGGTGAAACTTTACCAGATCATTTTGCCACAAGAGTCCATTTCACAGAAGCACGCAATCGGAGAAAAGAAAATACGTGTCCAACAAGTCTCTCTCGATTCTTCAAGTATATAACTCGCTGTATACACTAAACCTATCCACCATATAACAAAGGAACGACTTATTTCCCCCAACCATGTTGTACAATTTCCTAGATGCACCTTAGACATTTGCAACCCGGTCCCAGACCGAGGAGTTGCATTTTGTTAATCCAATTTGATTTCTAAATCTCATTTTCTTGATCCAGAGGCCCAAGGTCATGCGTCATTTCATGCGCGTTGCGCGTTCAAAGGTACAAGCTTACAAGCTTACATGCCGATGACGCGGCGCCACTTGGCCTTGGAAGGGTAGCTGGTGTTGACAGCATTGTTGACGGTTTGGGTAACATAAACAGTCTCAGGCTGCTTGGTAGTCTGGGTAGCCAATGTCTTGGCTACCTCGGACATGCAAGAGGCAGGGCAGCCAGTTGGGCATGAACCACCGCCAGCTTGCTGCGTAACTGTAACGGTTCGCTCACCTCCAGTAACGGTAACGGTCTTCTCGCTTCCACCTCCAACGGTGACGGTTTGAGCTCCACCAGCCTGGGTGACGTAGACGGTAGAAACGCCGCCGCCTCCAACGGTCACAGTCTGGCCTGAGTTCTCGCCACCGACAGTCACATACATGGTAGAGACCTTGGGGGTAGCAGTTGCGGTAACGGGAACGACGCCAGTCTCTCCGCCCATGGTGATGGTGACGTACTGAGTCTGGACCACGTTGCTACCACCGCCAGGAGCAGTGTTGCCGGGCTGCTGGTAGGTCTGGGTGACAACCGTCTCCTCGGGGGCACAGCCAGCGCAAGTAGGTGACATGGTCATGGTAATATAGCTGGTGTGGCCACCGTTGTTGCCGTTGTTGCCGCCGCCGGGAGTCTCGCCGCTGTTCTCGCCGCTGCCAGGCTGAGTGATCTCAGGAGTAGGTCCAGGGACCTGGCCAGTGCCGGATCCAGCGGGGGAGCCGCCGCTGATGGTCATGGTGACAACAGAGATGGTTCCAGAGTGGGTTCCGCTGCCAGGAATGCTCATGGTGATAAGGCTGGTAGAGTACTTGCCCTCATTTCCAGTCACAGCGCCAGTGATGCTGGGAACACCGCCCTGGGCCGTAGAGACTCCCTGAGTGTATTCAGTAGCGGCAGTGGTCTGGGCGACACCGGTGCCAGTGCCAACGGCAGTAGGGATGACATAGGTGGACTGGGAGTAGACAACGGTGGAGCCCTTGCCGTTGGCATTAGGGATGGTGTTGGTCAGGGTGATGACACTGGTACGGCCGCCAGAACCACCGGGGCTGCCAGGAGTCTGCTCAGGGCTGCTCTCAGAGACGGTCGACCCGCCGTAGGCAGTAGACCCGGAACCACCGCCAGGGACAACGCCAGTAGGGGTCTCGCCGCTGTTTCCGACGACAGTGGATCCCTCGGCGCCGCTACCAGGGATAGTGCGGGTGTTGGGGGTGCCGGTGCCAGTGCCAACAGCAGTAGGGATGACATAGGTGGACTGGGAGTAGACAACGGTGGAGCCCTGGCCGTTGGCATTAGGGACGGTGTTGGTCAGGGTGATGACACTGGTACGGCCGCCAGAACCGCCGGGGCTGCCAGGAGTCTGCTCGGGGCTGCTCTGGGAAGTGGTGCTCTCAGAACCTCCAGGGACAGTCTTGGAGTTGTAGTAGGAAGAAAGTCCGGGGACGGAAGCGGTCTCGGCAGAGTTGCCACCGGAGGAGGTTTGAGTGTTCACATAGCCGGTGCCGAAGGGAGCAGTGCCAGCGCCAGTAGGGATAGCATAGCTGGACACGGAGTAGACAACAGTGGATCCCTGGCCGTTGGAGTTAGGCACGGTGTTGGTGAAAGTGACGACGCTGGTGTGTCCGTTGGGTCCGCCGGGGCTGCCGGGGGTCTGGCCGGGGCTGGACTCGCCAGACGTGGTCTCGGAGCTACCAGGAGCAGTCTCGGAGTTGATGTAGGAGGACGCGGTCTCGCCAGAGCTAGGGACGGAGATGGTGTTGCCAGTTCCAGGAACGTTGCCTCCGGGGGCAGTTCGAGTGTTGGTAGAGCCAGTGCCAGTGCCGGCAGCAGTGGGGATGGCATAGGTGGACTCAGTGTAGATGACGGTAGAGCCCTGGCCATTTGCATTGGGCACAGTGTTGGACATGGTAATCACGGTATAGTGAGAGGTCTCAGAGCCGCTGCCACCAGGAGCAGAGCCGGTGGGGGTAACGCCCTCAGCAGAAGAAACGGTAGCGCCAGTCTCAGAAGCAACAACCTGGGTTCCAGAGCCACCGGCGCACTTGGAGCAGGGGACCGTCAGAGTCAAGGTGGCGTAGCTGGTGAGAGTAGATCCCTGCTCGTTGGTGTAAGTCACGCCCACGTTCTTAGTAGTCTTGACCATGGGAACGCTGGAGGTCACGGTAGCATCGAAGGCAGATGTGAGAGAGGCAGGAACGTTGGTGGCAGTGACGACACCAACCGAGCCGTCGCCAATGGTGCAAACCTCGCCAACAGTGAGAGTGCGGGTCTTGATGACGACACCGCCGCCGTTGATGTAGTTGTTGGCGTTGCTAGTAGCATCAGGAGGAAGGTAGACGTTCTGGGTGAGGGTCGTGGGAGAAGAGTCCTTGGCAGTGTGGGTAGCAGCAGAGCCCAAGCAGGCGCTGAGCTGGTCGTTGCAGTCGGACTCCTTGAAGTTCTGGCCTGCAGCAGAGGTACAGGTTTCGAATTGCTTGTAGCAGGCAGAAGAGCAGGCATCTCCGAGGCGGGGGAAGGTCTTGGAGTCACTTCCATCGCCAACGATGAAGCCACCGGAGCTATGGGACTTTACAGCGGGGCAGTTTCCACCCAGGGCAAAGGTGAAGGTGAAGATGGTAACCTGGCGGATGACGACGATGACAGGCTGAGCAACGATCTGGGTGACCTGGGAGACAGCAGTTGTAACGGAGCCGCCGCTGCCGGTAATGGTCTCGGTCACGACAAAGCCGCCAGTCTGCTCAGGGCTGGACTCGCCAGACTCGGAAACAGGGCTGCTGGAAGAGGAGTTGGTCCAGATGCCACCGCCAGGAGTGGGGATAGCATTGTTCCCAGTGCCAAGGATGACGGACGAAGGGGTGTAGGGGACAGAAGAAGCACCCTGCTCGGAGACGGGAGTCTCGTTGGGAGACGACTCTCCGCCAGTGGTTTCGGTGCCGATGGGAGGGTAGGAGGAACCGCCGGCAGTGACGCCAGAGTTTTCTCCTCCAGTGGTGTTGGAATCAGAGCCACCGTAAGATGGGATGGCAGATTCACCAGAGTTTTCACCACCAGCGGGAGAGTAGGAGATGGAAGAAGGGGTCGCGCCAGAGTTCTCTCCTCCCGTGGTCTTCGATTCGGAACCGCCATAGGACGGGATGGGAGTCTCGCCGGAGGATTCACCACCAGTAGAAGCAGCAGTATCGGATTCACCTGGTGGGGTGTAATCAAATTCACCGTCAGCAGGGCAGTCCTCATCATCAGCTGTGTCGGTCTCGGAGCTAGACTCACCTCCGGTCGTGGCGGCAGGAAGCTGGTTAGTGTTAGTCAGGACAGCGGTCTTGCTAGCCTTGGCGGCATCGCAGTAAGTGCAGTCCAAAGTGATGGTATGATCCACAAAGAGAGTACTGCCGTCAACGATCGAAGTCAGTGTGGTTGGGACGATGGTCTGAGTGTCAGTGACAGCCGTGGGGGTTCCATCAGCGCCATAGTAGCTGTTGTGAGTAATGGTACGAGTCAGGGTCACAGGGCCAGAGCCGTAGTCTCGTTTGGCAACCCCGGCGGAAGCCTTCTGGGCAAAAGACTGCAGCGCAAGGGCTGCAAGACCGTACTTGGACCACATGGTTGCTTGGTGGTTTTGCTCGAGTAGCTTCGTTTAAAGTTGGTTTGAAAGCAAGCGTTTGATTCGCAAAGAATGAAATGCTCTGTCAAAGAGCAAAGTTGTTAAAAGGTCGTTTGAGAGAAGGCGACCTGTCACCTTAGAGAACGACAAGAAGAGATCCCAAAGCAGGGAAATAGAAAAGAATGGGATAGGTAGGAAAAGAGAGAGACAAGGAGGCGTAGAGAGAAGGAAAGAACAAACAACAACAGGCGAAGGAAAGGCTTCTTAAAAGCACTTTGGAAATGCGGCATCCGGCCATCGAGGTGGACGAGTTGCCCCAGAATGCAGGGTATCCCACATTGGAACGCTCGCTGGGCAGCCATAGGGTGTGTGCGAACGTCCCCCTGTCATCGATCGGAGTTGATTGGGGTGGCCTGAACATGAGACGTGATGATGGATATCGGACCCAATATGGACGCACACCCCGGCATCCCACTGCGGGAGGAGCCAGAGCCAGAGCCAGAGCCAAGGGCACTGGCCGAGGCTGTGAAGTGAATTTAGACGAGACAAGCGGGTGGCGGTGGCCGGGGCAGCGAGGATTGACCAGGTGCAGCGTCGTGCCATATGGTGAGAGAGACTGAGGTGCAACCATGTGTTATAGTGCATAGTCTATCAGTCGCCAGGTGAATATGACGAAAAGTAATGGCGATGCCGGCCACGGCTCTGGCTTCAGAGTCGGGTGTTCATCTGGCCATGGTCACTTTGCTTTCTGGCTTCATCCGGCCTGCAATGTTTGCACACGAGTTGGAACACACGAAGGTCGAGATAGGATCGAAACAGGATCCCTGATCAGCAACTAGGATTCCTAAAGGCACGGAGAGTTAAGCCATGGCGTTTGAGAACGGCGGTTGGCAATCAGGCACAGAGGAGGAGCTGACGTACGACAAACCAATCAGAAGGCGTGGCAAATGCCGTTTGACTCTTTCGCGGGTCCTGGGTAAAATTGCCTGCCCGACCGGAGGTTGTGGTTTGTTTGCAGCAGGCGGGCTAGCGCAAGACGAAAGTTTGGGGTTCTGAGGATACAGGTGGGAGGCATCGCAGCAGGGATTGGAGATATGCATAATATTCGCAGGGGCTCAGCTTCTCTACGTCTCACAAAAAGGGAACAAGGGCGCGGTGTGATTGAGCCAACCAACGGCAGGAACAGCGGCGAGCCACGGATGACTAAGGCAAAATGCACTACAGCTGCTACACCTGGGGACCACGCCTCGTCTCATGTCCGAGCCACCCCTCCGGTGCAGCCCAGTGCACTCGCATCAAGCATCATCGCCTTTGGCCACGGCTCGACCAGGGGGATCCTTGTGATCCGAGCGGATCGCCCACAACCCAGGGTGTCCACCTCCCGAAATCCCCCAAAGCAGCAACAGGAGAGGCCAAGGCCTGGTTTCATCAGGGCCTGTCGGAGTCTAAAACACACCCACACAGGGATGTGTCAGTTTCAGAATGATCTCCCGCCAAAATGCGAAGCAGTTTCTCTCGTGTTTTCTCCACGCGTCAACGCCGCCTCTCACATGAGGACGCAGGTACCGAGTCGCCATTCGTTCACAATTGGCTCACCATCTGGCGGTACTTTGGTTCGTCCATCCCAGTCCCGTCCCTGTTCCTGAAAGTCTTCCCCTGTTTCGGCTCCTCGGAACTGTCGTCACCACCTTCAAACGGCAATGCTGTCCTTGCTCCGCCGCCCGTCCCTAGGAATCAGCCCGACTGCCAAAAAAAGGAACGCTAAAGTGAATGTCTGTTTAATGGAGGGAGCTGCAGCCACATGTTGATGCCCAGCTTTTCATTTGCTGCGTCCTAGGTGGACCATTTTGCACCTGCGGCCTTCGAGTCGGCCTGAATCCTTACGAACCACACCCCACCTGAGCAGAATCGTTCGGCGGCTGCACACTCATCCATCCCAATAAACGTGAGGCCACCACGAACATTTGGTTACTGTTTCCAGGAGCGTCTGCGGCATGTTGTCGGCGTTTAGCAAGTGCACCTCTCCTGATCCCGGATGGATGATCCCATTTTTACATTGTCCATTAGCCTCATCCCGGACCCCGACCACCTACCAGCCCACCACAGTCACCGTTTATCGGTTGGTTCAAGGGCCAGCATTCCCACGATCGAGCCCGTGCACGGTTCTCTCACATATATTGGGATGAACACTCTGAATTCACAATTATCTTCTGCCGTGCTTACCACCCAGCGGAACAGGATCTGACCGCCAAAAAGCCACACACATGGGTATCCTTCCTTTGTTTTTGGACAAAGGGCCCATGCGCACATACTTTGTTGGCACCCTCCGGATCTGTTGGTCCACACTAATCACACAGGATTCTCATGTAAATCAGCTGTTCAAATAACCTGCTGATGGATAATCTCGTTTCGTAGCCCAGCCACAATCACGTTTGAACGACCAACACGGAAACCCGCGCACACACGAAAGCGAAAGGCACTAGCCTCAAGCCGATCCAAGCGGGACGATATTAATAGAACTGTTTCTTTGGTTGTTGGGTTTGGGTGAAATAGGAATGTAAACATGACAATCCAATCGGTGATGTTTTTACGAAAACTGTGGGCTCCATCCAGCCCATGCGTTCATCCCTTGTTGGAGAGAACATGACCTGTCGCAGGATCCACGACTCGGTACAACCGAACCGATGTAAATGACTGCTCCGAATCAACCGTGATATAATCACTTTTTGCGTTAGCGGTGCATTAGCTTGGTGACGTAAAATACCAAGGGACTGAATATACGCCACACTGCACATCTAGTTCTCACGAGAAGAGACGAAGCTGAAACCCCGTCATCAATCGGAAGCCGCGGGAGGCAGCTCAGGGTCTGCATGCACCTGCATTGATTTCATGAAACCGTACCAGGAACCATACTCGAGCCAATCCACACTAGCCGGTTAATGTCGCTATCCACTCAGCGCCTCCGTCTGTCAAGCTTTGTAAATGCACCAGAGTCTGTGATGCGCCAAGAAACCAACAGACAGGTACAGGGTAGTTGAGCAAACTTTCAAATCCCAATTTGATATCACGATTTTGCATTTCATAGAAACGTGGAATCGGCTCAATTTTCAGTTTATGCGCGTATTGATTCAATAACCCTTTTTTTTTTAATATTTGGTATTGACTTTTGCATTATAGTGCCTGATCATTATGAACTTGGGAGTAAGTAACCTATCGCAAGCACCATTAGTACCTCTGTCACAAACCAAAAAACGAAAATCCAGAGCACAATGGATTTCATCCCTGTTCCACGTTTATTCATCATTTATTTATCCCATGCGTATTGTTTTCTTCTTTCATCTCGTCCCACAGTATTTTATGGTGGATCAAAACTTCGTCCTGTTTGATCCAGCCTCGGACAAGATGCGAAGTTTGATTTGCACCATGCATATTGTGACGCTGCGGCTGATAAACCAGACAATTAAAAGGTGCAAATTTATTTCAAGACTGAAATCCACAATAGGACCGCGATTAGTGAATGTCTAAATGATGTTTGCGCCCTGTGTGAAATCTATGAGGCGCTGTTGGGCACTCGCGGATAAACAAGCACTGCTTGAATGATTCGGACGCGAACTGCGGTGATGGGAAAAAAAAAACGGCCAATTTGTGAACAATAAAAAAGTACCTATTTTGGGCCACGGAGAAGAACGCCAATGAGGCTCAAATGGAACAGAAGGACATTGACCCTGCCAAGCCCGTGACAGAACCTTTTGCCATCACAGACCTGGCTGAGCGGCTTTGCACAGATTCAATTTCGGATATAACTGCCGTTGAGGGTGCTGGCGAATAAATTGAAGCTACCGTGCTCAAGTTTAGACTCACACCAGCCTGCTGGACGCACGACCGAGTGGTGGCTATGACACAAATATGTCAAGTAAACAGGTTGTCTCAAATGGAAGGGAAGAAGGTAATAAAATAGACCCAAAAATAAAATAAAAAAACCCCACAAAACCAGTGCATTTCATTTATATGCAATCATTAATTACTTTACTGCAACGATTCTTATTGTAGGGTCGGGGTGAATGCTGCGTCATGACTCGGTTCTGGTGTCAAACGCGCCACTCGGAATAAAATGAGCGTGTTCTTTTTTGCTGTCCTGACTACAAAAGCGATCTGGCGCCGGAAAGGGCTCGATCAGCATGAACCTCTTTTTATTTCTCTACTTTAATTCCGAATTTAGGCTGTCGTTGTCAAGGCGCTCTCGCGCGCGAGGCACACTACCGAAGCCACGGTCGCACCAAAGCCAGTGTGCATTTGCATGGCGCTGAACCGATTCAACAGAAGAGTTGGGAGGCCTCTGGGCGCCTTTGCGGGTGATGAACCACGACATGCGATTTGTTCTATGCCACATAACTCAGTCACTTTGACAGCATGGTATTTGGCATCATCTGCTGTGATGATGTCCGGCCGGAGCCATTTGCGGAAGAGTGTACTGGATGCATTTCTTTGCCATATTGAGAGCGCCACCGCAAAACCCGGGCATATCATTTCCGTGCAGCCCCTTCAAAATCGAACACGAATACCTTTCAGTTTTCTGTGCCTGGAATACCGGTGTTGAACATGGAAAACCATCAGCATGGCGGCAATTTGATCTACACGTGGAACACGTCTCACTCGCTCCCATTGCTCTTTTCGAATACGCGTTTTGCTGTTATTCCCAACGCTTGCACGACACATGGTTTCATACCTTGAACTCATGTCTCGGTGTGCTTCGCAACCCATAGACCGCAGCTGGGGGAGATCCTTGGGACATGCGCAGAGTCAAGGCTGTTGATCATTGTTGGGAGGCGGCTGGTAGAAGACCCTAAACTTGCCTGGCTTGGCAAACTGCAAAGCGACCTTGCTTGGGCGAGAGGAAAACAAACATAAACGGGCATGATTGAGTCAAATGTTGGATCTGCCATGACAGCAACGCTGAGAATGGAACCAATCAATACAGCCGGGCAGATTTACGTGCGTCAAGCGCCTGCCTGCGTGGAAGGGGTGATACATACTCCTTGGCCGCCAAGCTTGATAACAACGCTTGTCTGGGAAATCTTGCAGTAAATCGGCCGCCGCAGACGGTTGAGAGTTGAATTGGGGTTGTATTTGGCTCCGCTTTGAATCTACTTGCGCGCCGTGCCATGTCACCCGAGTTTATGCGATGGAATTGCGCCAGCGGAAAATCAGCCGCTTATAGTGCACAGCAATATACTAAATAAGGTAATAAGGTCATATGTCAGAGAGACTGAGCGGGAGCACTAAGGTCTTATTCGAGCTATAGACTACTAGTCTTGAATAAGGCTGCGCGGGCGAAAGCACCTGCGCACTCCTGATCTGCACAATGATAGGCCACACAGATCCTTCCCCCCCTTCTCATCCACCGTCAAATTCCAAGGCAAAACGCCCACGAGAGCCCACCATGCGATAGCGCAGCAGCATTGTCGCCGGTCTTGGGCCTCGGTCCAACACACCGTCCCAGCGATGGCGTAGGAGCACTGTCGCTGTCGAGGGAAAAAGAAACTCGTAAGACAGCGGGTATAAACGCTGATGGGGTATCATAAAGAGCAAAACAATGCATAAAATCAAGGCCGAAGCCAAAGTAAAGCGACAATGAGGTCCGTTCGAAATACGTCCTCTCTGGAAGGGCACCGGAAGCGTAAAATGGATGAGCCGATAGCGTAGAGGCATTGTCTTCTCATCCGTCGCAAATCCAGGTGCACCTTTCAGAGAACACTTGCCACTGCCATCTCGGGGGATGGATAGCGGCGCATATTGAACGGATATGATGTAGAAGTGAACTTGTTTGGGTGTAAAAGTGTGGTAGAATGTAGGTTGAGCTACCAGTGTCGAATGGAAAGGTCGGCATCGTCAATCGGGCGATTGTTGAAGATCAACTCTGGATCATGAGCGATTCCCACCAAGAGATTAGGGAGAAATTAGTCCTGGCGCTGACGCCTCCAAGGAAGGCCCGAGCCGAAACCACGTTGCTGGGCCTCTCGCCTGGCAGCACCATCTTCAAATTCACTGGCGGAATCAGTCTGAAGTTTGGTGCTGGGAGGGTTCCCAAAGATTTGTAGGAGAATCTTCATGACAAAAGCGCTCAAGATGCTCATGCAGAGAATTCCAATCATAGTGTAGTTGCTCTTGCGGTACTTGTGTGGGCCTTGGGCGTCCTCGGGCCATCCAGTGTACAAGGCGTAAGTAGTCATGACACTGCCCAAGTTACCCAAGCCAGACACAAGTGCCGTGGCAGCCGCAACACCGACTTCTCCATGACGCTGCTGGAAGATTTCGGAGCTCCAGGCCATACAGATGGGGACAGTAGGGCCGAGGCCAAAACCAACCATCAGAAGGCCACCGTATCGCGCCCAGCCGTTGTTTGTTGCCAGAGTGGTTGTCAGGAGGCCGCAAATTTGAATGCAGGCAGCCGCCGAGAAGAAGTAAGGACGAGCCTTGTGGAATCGATCCGAGAGAGGGGTCACAATGAGAATGGCGATCAGGTCCATAATCCAGATGGGAGCAAAGAGCAAGCTAATCTCGATGCTGCTGGCCTGTGGCTGGATCGATGCAATAATGACCGAGCCGTAGAGTTGGGTGCCGATTCCAACACCAACGACTCCGAAGTACATCATAGTCAAGGGCCAAAGGCGCCAGTCAATAAGCACAAGGCCAAGGTCCTTGAACGTCCAAGGGCGGGCGTGATAGACGCGTCCGAGATCGTGGTAGTGGATGATTGCGTCCTGTCCAGTCAAGGCTTCAGGAGTTGGAGGAAGCCACTTTGCGATGCCAGTGCGAGACCGGACTTGTCCAGGCGCCAGAGGGCGGTCGGGAAGCCACCAGAGGAGGATGAAGCTCAAGACAATAGCGACCAGACCGTAAATAAGGAACATCCAGCGGAAACCAACAAGACCACCCAGGCCGTCCATTTTTTGGAACCCAGCCGACACGAGTCCAACAACAGCAGCCGAGACTTGAGCGGCAGTAAAGTATACACCAATTCGCTTGGCGGTCCGCGTCGGAGGATAGAAGAGTGTCAGATAGAAAGCCATGCCAGGCCACATTCCTGCAATAACAAAGCCCAGAAGGAATCGAAGCAGCTTGACACTCCAAGCATCGTTGACAGCAGCAAAGCAGGTGCCGATAAGCCCTGTAGCAAAGACGATGCGAGCCATCCAGAGACGAGGGCTGAGCTTGCTCATGACGAGGTTGGACGGGAAGTCAAAAATGACATAGGCGACGTAGAATAGCGCCAGAGCCGTGGAAGTGTCCTTGGCGGACAGTCCTAGAACAGTCATCAAGTCATGGCCCTTATCTACGTTCATGGTCTGGGCAATGCCGATATTAGACCTGATAGCCGAGCAGAGAAAGTAGAGCACCCAGAAGGCTGCGATTATTAGAACACGATTAGTAAACTAAACTTATGAGAGAAGATGACGAACCTGGGAGGATGCGGCGGTCAATCTTCTTGTAGACGCGCTCAACCGTCTCAACATCATAGTCACCCTCTCGGGCACTCCCCTCTTCCTGATTGCCGAGCTCATTGGACGAGGGACGATGCACCTCATGGACATGGCCATGGAGCTTTGCGTCGCCAATCGGCGGAGCTGCTGCTGCGTCGGCCATGCTCGGACTTGAAAGCAATGGAGAAGCGTGCTATAAGTCTGCCGCGTGCCTTGCGCCCAGTAACTGCAGTTGTGGGCCTGGTAGATCTGGATGGAAGAGAGGATATGCCAGTCGAGAGGGTTTTTACGACAGAAGCGGGGGCGTCGCTATGCGCAAAGTGGTAGCTGGTGAGATAGAAGGAGGAGAAAAATATTCATGGATCGAGATGGTGGAGGGTGACATTTTATCGTGGTGGATGGAGCCTTTTTTTTTCTGCTCACCACTTTACCAAAGTGGGAAGAGTGAGCCGATCGGATGGCCCAACGCTGATGCCAAGGAACCAACTGGGCGTTTTAGTGGGTGAACTCCCCCAAATGATTGCCTAGCTCCACGGTTCGCAGCTCCAGAAGCTTGCGGCAAGCATAGTGGGGAAGCTGAAAGATGGAATCAACAGACATTGGCATACGCACTATCAAAAACAAGATGCTAGAGTATTTATTACTTGGATAAGGCGATCTAAAAGAATTAGATTCCTATTATGAAATTTACTTCTTCGGTTTCTGAGCGGTATTTGGACAGTACGCTAACACACGGATTCAGTTCGACCCGGACCGGCAGTCCGATAACGCATCTGATGGCGTGGGGCTTCGGGTAGTGCGCCGCCTGCGGAGTGTCATGGCCTCGGGCAAGCGCTGCGTATGCCCCTCTTCAGGCGGCAGAGGAGCTCGAGTTTGGGTTAGGGTCAAAAACAACTGACAAAAATTTCGCTGGTGGTGTATTTTGGAACTCAGAAGCATCATGCCTGCCTGCCCTTGGCCTCAAAGCGTGGCGAGTCCATCGCTGCACATGCATATGCAAAAGATGATTGCCACTGCGACGTTATCGTTACCCTGTGACATTTCCGGTATAGATCATCCTACATCCAGTTTTCGCACAGGATGGATGCTCTTCAATTCAGCCGGGCCGGTCAGGAGGATTGGGATTGCGCCATCTCTGACCATTGTTCGTCCAATGAAGGGAGAATGGGAAAATGCATGGGAAAAAAGGAGTGATGCTCTGAAAAATAGTGTCTGCCACCAAATAGCCAAGGCAAGTGGTTGTTCTACCCTCAGGTGATATGAGCCTCGGCAAATCACTAGAGTGGAAACGAACACATATCGGATTGGTTTAGCTTCCTGCACTTTGACGTCTCACTTCTTGCTCCACTCGGCTGGTACCAATATGAGTCGTCATTGTCTTTATCCTGCGGAGTGGGCTGGCTTGCGCTGGAGCCTGGGATGACTAAAGGTTGGCTATTTGTCTTGGAACAGACAACCGCAAATGTTTGAAACAAGGTGTTGCTTGTCGATTTTTGACTCGGTCATGTCACATGGCATTTAATTATAGTAAAAAAAAACAAGCGGTAGGCTCAACCGGGTGATCAAGGAGTGAGGCCATAAAGGTGGCGTACAAATAGGATTCAACTATAGGTTTCGTCATGAAAATTTTATCGACCTGAACAAAAGAATAAGTAACTTATATCATGTGGTAAAGAAATGGCAATTGCGTAAATTTATGATTTGGCCGTTGCACGATTGGCTCCATTCAAGAAATATCGTAAAATGACTTCCTGTCATGACCTGGCGCGATTTGATTGACATTGCACATGTGCATCTGCCATGCAGAATATGCTGCATCATGCCGAGTTCAGAGTTCTTTAAGTTGACGGGTAAACCTGCTCGGTTGGCAGCAAATCTATGAAACATTTGAGCTGCTGCGACTGTAGACCACGTGCGACTCTTATTTTCTAGATCTCTCCCTTGTCTCAACTCAAGAGGGCTAAAATAGCCCATCTAACAAAATTGACGGCTGGGCTATGATACCCAGAGCATTTTCAACACAACCAAGATTGCTAACCTTGATGCCCTTGCAGTTATTACAAAATGCCTTCCTTACCCAAGCCAGCACTTCCTTTCTCCGACAACACCAGCAACATCGTCAACGCAACCACAGCCTCCTTCTGAATCGGATTTGCATTCTACCAGCGCAAATAATCGTCTGCGGCATAATCTACGCTTCCCCTCCCCACCCATCGCCGTGTTTTACACTTCAATGCTTTTGTCAGCTACATTAAAAACTTCCATCCACGCCCGGGTTTATTTTTCCCTACAATCATATTATTTCTGGAGTAACTTTAGCAGTATCTTTTTTGTGTGACGATTGTACTTGGTACTTTGCAACCTCGGAGAACTGGAGGGGTTTTCGAGTTTTTTGGCGCTACAAAATCCTCTCGCGTATCGTAAACCATTCATTTGCGAGGGGCCCAGAAAGATGTGATGGAAATTTGCCCGGTTTTCGATCATACCTGGCTCCTTATCAAGACTTCGATCCCATTGTGTTAATACCAAAAAAAAAGAGCAATCACCACCAGCCATTGTGTAGTTGGAGCGGAGATGTATAATGGTTGCATATTCGCTGCCTGGCCACTACGCACGTGGGATGGAATTTAGCCAATAAATGATGTAGTCTCCAACTAGTTTCGCTTGCTTGAGTGCAGACTTATACCGGTGTGGAGGTTGGAAATAGCCCCAGGCATATGAAAAAGCCAGATCGCCCCTTTGTCATTGCTGGATACATTATGGGTTTAAAGAAATATAATTCTTGTTGAGATCAGCCTTTAAACGCCTTCTCGAGACGATCACTGTCAAGTTTATCCATCTTCATCATCTCCTCCGTAGCCCTGGCGGCCCCTGCCTTGTCCTCTGACGAGAGCACTGTCTTGAGCGCCTTGGGCACGACCTGCCAGGAGACGCCGTACTTGTCGGCGAGCCACCCACACTTGCGCTTCGCCTCGTCGCCTCCCTCGCCAAGCTTTTCCCAGAAGTGGTCCACTTCTGCCTGATCCTCGCAGTCGATTTGAAAGGAGATGGCCTCGTTGAATTTCCACGGCATCGGCCCGCCGTTGAGCCCAACAAAACGGGTGCCTCGGAGCTCAAACTGGACCGCCATGACGGTGCCTGGCTCGCGGCCATGCATCTCCTGGCCAGCGGCTGTGTAGCGTGACACGTGAAGGATTTTGGAGTCGCCACCAAAGATGGAGACGTAGTGGTTCGCTGCCTCCTCGGCTTCGCCAGCGAACCAGAGGCAAGGCGTGATTTGGCTGATGGACATTTTGTGTCGTTGAATTGGAGTTTTTCAGTTGTAATTACTAAAAGAATATGATGACGCTTCAAAAGTCGAGTTCAATAGTTACAATTCACGGGAAAACCTGAACCAAGATGGGGCGGTGTGTTTTTATAGGCTACTGGCCAGAAAAACGCCCCCCAAGCCGCGCCGACGCCGTGGCTTGTGGCACGGCACGGCCTGGATCAACTGCGGTGACCAACACCGCGCCGGTTGAGCTACAGTATTTCATGCTCGCCTATATAAACAAGGTGAGGCAGCGTGAATGCAAGATCTAGGGGGGCAGCCACATTTGAAACGAGCGAATGATTAGGGAGCCAGCTGAGGGGTTGGCCTGGAGAATTCCACGCTATTGGTTGGTGAGGTGATACAGCTTAGAAAATGATATCAGGACTGTTTGAGACGATGAGTTGATTACTGATCAAAGCAATGAATTGCCATGTCATGGACATCGTTGTCCTTGTCTTTTTATGGGAAGAGGTCTTCGGGGCGAGGTGAGAATGGTAGACTACTAATCACGGATAAACTTGCATTGACCTGTTCTAATATATACATTTTTCTCTGGAAAAAAAAATAGCCTAAGGGCTGTGAAAAACAACAGCCGCTATACGGTTTGTAATTTACCTTTTCATTTTACTGCAAGGCTTAATGTGCTGCGATTCATATTACCCAGCCACTTTCGCAGCGAGAATGTGGTGGGGCACATGTATGTTCTGTGCTGTTCTCAGGTGCCTCATTTTTCCCAGCCCAACAACGTGCGAAAATGATGGGAATATTTCTTGGGATCCTTCTTTTGCAGCCGCAAAGGGGGCAAAAGAAATTAGAGTCGCAATTTAATTCCCTAGCCCTCTGTTAATCCATCACCGGAGCAAGGTTTGTATTGTGGCCTGAGGAACGAGCATCCTTGTCTTAGCTGTTTTGGGGTAAGGTAGCAGCAGACTGGCCAAGGCTCGACTATCGACACGAGTCCCAACCTCATATTTCTGGTGTGAAATGCACAAATGCCTGAACCCGACGAGAGACAGCGCACCCCAAAATCCCACCCGGCCCTCGCCCATTTCCCCTCTCACACACTCACCGGCCCCATCACAACGCAAACCTCATGACAGAGAATTGTCCACGTCTCGATTCCTCACCTCCGGTCACCTGAACTGCCCATGCCCTGGTGTTTTGCTCTTCAATTGTTTCAACAGGTTTGGGCACAGCGCTAGTCGACTATCGCCACCCTCTTCATCCCGGATTGTGTTTGTCGTCATGCTTTTGGGCAGCCACCGCCCCAGAGCACCGAACTACGCAACGACAACACATCCAAGGCTCCAGCATGTTTGAAACCACCATCATCCTGGGTTGGGCACGTTGAACTAGAATCGGTAAAGGAGCCTGAGACTCTGAACTGCGCAACTTGCCACATTCAGGATTGACCGTTGGACATAGTTGTCCAACCGTTTCTTTCACTTCTTACTACACTTCCGTTCCTGGACAAACTGCTGAGCTAAAGTCCTGACCTTGGTGACTGAGGCAGAAATGGTTCGTGTTGGGTAGGTGTCGAGGCAGAAGTACCTGACGCTCACCGAATGTCATGACCCCGTCGGGTCATGGAGCAAGCATCCTTCCGATGCCGCACACTCTAATCTAGGACCCAATGAGGATCTTTTTGGATGCAAAAGCCATCGCGTTTGGTCACCTGTTGGCTGCCAGCACATCCCCTGACGCACTTGAGAGAGTCCTGTGAATGTGCCAGGCATTCCCCTCCCCTCCCCAGCCTGCACGTATCCGAGTGGGACGTGAACAGTGTCAACATTGAATGACTAGGCATGCGAATCTGGATAATTCCAAAGAGCATGGGCGTGAACAAAATCACAGGTTGAATCGTATACTGGGCAATTCTTTGCATCTTACTGTGACTGGCGAGCACAGCCTCGCGGCTATTTCCATCCGGCGTCTAGCGGAGGCCCCAGACTCGTCATCCACTTCCTTGAGTAAGGAAAAGCCTCAGCCTGTGCAAGGCAATGAGTGCACGGCTCACAGAGGCGCGTGTATTGCCAGTGCACCTATTCACGGGCGCAGCCTTGTCCCCTGCTAATCGCATAACGGCAAGGCATGATTGGTTGGCTGTGACTCACGCTTTCCCCTCCCGCCGGCTGGATGGGCCCCAAAAGTGATTCCCATTCGAGTCATCCGGGCTGGAGCCTGGTTTCGTCTGGAGTACTAATACAGGGCGATGGCAATGACGACACACGGCAAAAAAAACCTTGGGCCTAAGTAAACACAGCATCAAACTCAACGCCATTCGGAACATTCGGTGCCACTCAGCTGGCATGCTAGCGCACTGACCACATACCCACATCATCACGTGCTGACACTGACTAATCCAACTTGGTCCCAACCTTGGCTCCGCCCTGCCTGCCTCCGTTGCCTTCCGACACTTCATACCATAATTTTCAGGCCTCCATTCCAAGCTCATCGCATCGAAGCTTCATACAAGCTTGACGACGTATCGAGCCAACATTTGGCAGCGACAGTTTCGATTCACCCACACACCTTCCGGGACCTATCGAGCAGCATCCGGGTATTGATCACGACTTTCGACGCTGGACGCGGTCATCGACGGTCTCATTCCGCGTCCCTCCGTGAAACCCGCGACGACTTTAAACTTCCCGTCCTTCACGGCATACGTCCGCTTTCAACATGAGTGTCGCATACGAGCCGAGGAGCTTCATCCACGAGGGTGCATACCCTCCCATTGGCGATGAGCACGACCATGCTGCTGAACAGCGCTTTACCGACAACGATGTAGCAGAACAACTCAGTCACTACACGGCGGAAGCCTCTATGCTTCCGGATGAGCGAGGCGTGCTGGGAGATGACAGGGGCATGATGCCCGAGGATGCTGCTGCGGTTCAGGAGGCCACTCGCCTTGACCTGTCGCATGCCAGCTTTCCTTCGCCTTTGGAGGCAGCCATGCAAGCGCCCCCCACGCTTGACCCGCTCCCCGATGAGAAAGATCTCTCACCCAGCGCTGTATCCCCTCCCTCTTCCAGGATCAAGCCAATTCCAAAGCCCGATCGAGATGTAGTGAAACAAGCCGATGGCAAGTTCCATTGTCCTCTGGACGACTGCAAGGAGGAATTACGAGCATTTTCCCGCAAATGCGAGTGGAAGTAAGTTTACCCCCAGAATGATGATATTTTGACTAGTTGCTCACAGACCACCCCAGCAAGCACATGGATAAGCACGAACGACCCTACCGATGTCCAGCCGAGGGATGCGAGAACCTGCCCGGATTCACATATTCCGGTGGTTTACTGAGACATGAACGCGAAGTCCATGGAAAGCACGGAGGACCCAAGAATACGGTCAACTGCCCGCATCCTAACTGCAAGCGGCACACCGGCAAGGGATTCTCACGACAGGAGAACCTCAACGAGCATTTGCGTCGTGTCCACACAAACATGGATGGGACAACACCCCCAGCTGAAGCTGCCCAATCTCCCGAAGATGATGACAGCGAAAAGGCAGGCATGAAGCGCAAGCGGCGAAGCAGCGGTCAAGGTACCGAGGAGCTCACCGAACTTCGAGAGGAAATCAAGCGAGTGCGCGAGGAAAACGAAAAGCTCAAGGCTGAGATGGACCAACAATCTCAGCACTCACTCGCCATGATGGCACAGATCGCAGAACTGCAAGATGCTCTCCGGCACGGGCTCGGTCAGCATGGACTGGGAGCTCCAACAGCACAAATGATTTAGGAACAGAGCTCAGTGATTTTCCCACTCTGACGGTCTCTCGAAATGCATTCGGGATGATACCACGGTTTTACGACACACTCCTCATCATGCCAGGCATAGAAAGCGGATAGACAAGTTCCACTCTACTTGCTGGTTATTCGGATTTTATCTCATGATTCCCCCCTTTTATTTTCATCAAACACAACCCCCGCTCGGCGTTTGGTTTTGCAATTATTGCATACATGGCACAGGGTTCCTACCCAAAGATGAGACATGTGGTTTATTGCGGTTTCTGATTTTCATTTTTCGTTTTACCTTTGGCACGGCGTTACCCTTGGAAGAAGAGATGATATCCCCCTCCATCGTATTACACCACAGTTACAAGAAAGACAAATATCTGGCAGGGCCAGGTTTTCGGGATTGAAGTGGCACGGGCAGCCATGTAGTGAGGAGCTTGACAGCGGGGGTCCGGATTATACCAAGAATCATGTGGGAGCGTCGTGTGGTGATGGCTATTGGCATGCGCTATGGGCTCTCTCCCCTTTCCTACGTTTCTTTTCTCTTCTCTCCTACGACCCCCTATTTGTGTTGTACAATTGTGTAATATAGACGACAACTAGCGCTCTTTGGCATGATGGCTGAATTTCAAAATGAAAATCAGGGAGCTTGTCAGATCCCCGGCCATCTTGATTCTGACTTAGTTTTTGATACCAGACGTATACTCGTGAATGAACAGGTCATATGCTCAACTTGTAGGCCAAACTCTGCACCAAACGCTAGAAATAACCAGTTCCTTCAAAGAAGTGTATACATCGAGTTCGGTTACATTATCGCAAGCTACTTCTTCTGATAACGGTAAGGGATGAACATGTTCCGCTTGGACCAGAGAATAGCGCAGATCCCAATACGAACCTTCAAGAACATGGTCGCACAACAGACCGAGTTGAATGCACTCTGACGTAGTAGTGCATACGAAATTTGACCACTGACTGGCAAGCCCAAATGGCCACACAGACTAAAAAAAAAAATTATGATCCAGGCTTTTTGATTCTTTGTTTTGGACCCTTGCATACTTTTTTCTGGGAGGCGGTTCGACCTGGCGAGAATTGAGCCACGGACCGATCGGGGGTTCATTCAGCCACATGGGCACTCTTTCCGTGTCGAGGCGGTGGCGATGGAGACACGTACGGAAAGTCGTCAGCGGTCGACGGACCCCGCGGGCTTCCGTGTCAAGTGACCGGCGGGCTGTGCAACCTTGGCCTGGTAATTGCCACTATGTGTCTTTTTTTTTATGGATTTATTTGTTTAATCCGAGTATGCCAATTGCCCAAACGGCCGAGCAGTAGCCAAGTCGTATTTGGAATTTGCTTCTGTCATCAACCAGGCAGCGCTATCCTTTGAGCGCCGCAAGACGACACACCTGGGTACCCTGCCTGGTTCACCGGGCTACCGAGCCACCGAAACAAATTCGGAAAAGATAAAATAACTTCAAATGGATAAAATAAATTCTAATACAAGTAGTATTGCATAAATTAGCTAGAAATTGTACATCTTCAATTCAAGGTGCAGTAACTGGCAACCTACTTTGCTTGGTATCCAAGTGCAGTCTTATCGCGCTCAAAGAGATACATTTTGCGCCGTCATCGTCATTCACTAGTTATAAGGCTGGTGAGGTCCTCTTGACCAAACGAGAGCTTTTAAAGTGCGAGCTTGATTTGGCTATGACTGATGATGAATACAACTCTTGGTCCCAATCTCGTCACTACCCCAGGTGCTCGAAAATGTACATGCCTTCCCTGATCCATCCTTTTTATTTACGAAACTCTCGTCTCTTGCGACAATGCAGAAGCAATCCCATCGCTCGCTTGCTCCCTTCTATTGACATATCCCACTAAACAGTAGTTGCGGGCCTTCCCAAACATTTCCCCCTAGACAGCCTGGACGTAGCTGGCGGGTACACTAGCCGTCACGCCGGCTTTTTCGACCTCGACCCATCCATCGCCAGGGTCGTCAGTAATGAGGACAAAGCGCTCGCCCTCGTTCATAGAATGCTCCGTCTCAGACTGAGCAGTGTATTCGTATAGAGCTTCCACGTAGCGGAGCTTCTTAGCACCGCGCCGTGGAGCCACGGCAGGACCTTTTTTCTTGCCAGCATTTGAAGATGCGGTGGAGTAGACAGACGAGGGGCGGGCCGAAGCGGCGACCGGAGGCGGCGACGCGGGAGCAGGGGTCTCAATGAACTCAACGTACGAGGACGGGACAATTCCCTCCTTGTAGCCGAGGCGGACCTTGACCCATCCAGATCCATCTGCCATGATGTGTTAGAGCATTATTGTTTGAGTTGCAGGTGCATGACTTACCATCTGGTTCCAGTAGGACTACTTCCCGGCCCTCGGGGACTGACAACTCACCATCACCACTGGCCTCAAACGCATATAGCATTTTGCCCTTCTTCTCTTCCTTGGGGCGGCCATTTGTTGCAGAGGCTCCATCGCTGACATAAGCAGCAGGAGGTGGTGCCATGACTCTGTTCTTCCGAGCACCGGGAGCTTTGGTGATGGAGGACGTGCTTGTCCTGGGCGCAGCCTCCGCTGCTGGTGTTGGTGCTAAAGCCGGTACTGGAGTCGGTGTTGGTGTCTCTGCAGGGCTTGGCAGGCCTGAAACAGAGCCCGGTGTTGATACGCGAGCCGAGTGCGAGCTCAAAGAGTTCATAGTGTTAGACCGGGATAGGTCTGGTCCATCAGACGAGCTCACAGAAGTCATGGTTGCGCTGGGCTTCAGAAGCTTGTTGGCGGCGTCCTGGCGCTCAGATTTGAGCTTCTTTCGCTCCTCCTTGGATTGCTCGCCAGGACAGTCGGCGGGGACCTTCATCTCACATTTACTGTGGCAGGTGTAGCCACAGTCTCTACAGTCGAATCCCTTTGCGCTCAGGCCCCAGATTCTCTCGCCGCAAAGGTCGCAGTTGGTGGGAATTTTGAACGTCTGACTCTTAAAGTTGTGATTCTTCGCGCCGAGGGTGACGTCGCCCACCACGGACGTGATGGTGGATGTCTCGACTTCGGCTGTTAGGCGTTGACGGTCAACCGTGTGGAGGTCCTCCTGGCATGCGAACAAAATACGGACGAGCTCAACCTCATCCTTCTTTTCAACGCCCTCTCTCACACGCTGCTTGGTGCTCCTCAAGCCTTCAACCTCCCTGCGCTTCTTATCCACCTCTCTTCTCAGCTCGCCCAGCTGAGACTTGGATTTGGTGAGAACGTTTCGAAGGTAAACCTTGGCTGTGTCGTCTACAATCATTCCGCCGTCGTCGTGCCACACAGGACTGGCCTCAAACACCTTGTCCGGAGGCTCGTTGAATGAACCCATGTTGTGCTGAATGTACATCATTGAGTCAAGATGCGGCAGGTTTCGCTGAATCTCGGTGCCTTGTGTCTCAATCATACCATTGCTCTGCTTTAGTAAATCCGATTCGAGTTGAGTCGCTACTCCCCAAAGAGAGTTGAGCTTGATGGTGCGGAATTCGCTGAGATCCTGCAGACTATCCATCACCTCGGGAACATATTCATGGTAGTATCTTTCCTTAAGCTTATTCGTGACGTTGATGGCAATAATGTACGAGTTTTTGGCATTGTTCATCTCGAAGACCTGCTGTTGATAGGCGCTCTGTGCTTTAGCTTTGTCGTAGTGGGATTCGGTCTTTTTGCGCTTGGCCTCAACTTCCTGGCAGACGGTATCGTATTTTCCTTTGACTTTGCGAAGGCTCCCATAGGAAGCCTCGCGCTCAGCCTCAAGCTTGTCGGCATATTCAGCGTGGCGCTTGCGCAATTCCTCGAAGCGACCTCCGTAGAATTTGAGGGGCTCCGCAACTTGGGTGACGAGACTGTTGGCGTATCGATCATGTTCGGCGGCGCGCGACTCGAGGGTGGTGAGCTGTGTCGACCAGGTCGTCAAAGAGGCACTGGGGTTAGACATTCTTGGTCAGCATGGGATGCGCCGGATGTCGGTGGAACAGCGGGCTGGGTACCTTTCCAGAGAACCAGGCGTCATGGCAGGAGTGTCGCCTACGCTCAGCTGGGCTGACTTTTTGTTCTTCTTCTCGAAATATTTCTTGGCCAGAGCACTGAGCTTCTGGCTGTATTCCTTTTCGATGAGGGCGCGCTCGCGGTAGAATTGCTGAACGTCCTCGAGCCAGGCAATGCCATGGCCGGCCCAGACATTGGCGGGTTTAAAGCCATCCTAGTTGAAGGCTAGGGTTAGGTACAGATGGGGGAGGCGTAGGGTCAGAGACGGCAAACCTTGAGCTCAGCGCCAAAGGTAGGCACGGTGTCGGCCTCAGCCATGTCGCAAGTGAGGGTCGTCTATTCGGATACGGGAGAGTGCGGCAGGCGATCGAGGCGGATACATGTACGAGAGCGCGGCGGCCACAGCGGAATCGGGAGGGGCGGGGCCTCGTAAAAACAGCGTGTATCAATGCTGCAGGAGGTCGGAGGTGGAGGTGGAGGTGAAGATGGCGATGGCGATGGAGACAGCAAGTCGTGGACACGCAGTCGCAAACGCACAGGTGAGCGGCGGCGGGGAATCGGGGCCAGATGAGGCGCAGTGGGCAGTGGGAACGTGGAGGTGCGGCCTAATACAGTAGGTGGTGAGTTGAGGCGTTTGGTGGATGGGCGGAAAGAAGGACCGACAGTGAGGGAGAGAACAGGCTATTACCACTACCCCGCCAATGAATGGGCCTGGCAGAGGGTGGGCTTGTCAATATTCGGTAATAGTCGACAGGTCTTTGCATGTATTCAACGTCAACGGATAGAGACAGGAATTCAAGGGACACATCGTTTTAATCGAGTCCGTTATTAATAAATTGTGAGTCGGTCCATGAACTCAGCCATCATGCACGATGACGCCCAAGAAAAGCAACCATGGGGTTTTGGGCGTCAACAGTCCTGCCAGGCATCACTCCCGTCCCATCCTGATTGAACCCGCACTGACACAGGAATGATCCAGGTACGTGGTATCCATAAGAGATACCTTGCACAACGCTGAGTTACCCCGAATGCACCCTCGAGACGGGCCCTATGCCAAAACTGGGGGGTTCCTGTCGCAGTGATGCAAACTCCTCTTTTTGGTTTGATCCTTCGCAAGAGCTAGCCTGAATAGCTTCACTTCTGGATGCCGATGGCTACCAATAAATAGCTTGCCAACAATGGCTGGCCACCTCGGGCTGGCGGGCTCTGGCCGCGCCACCAACATCCACCAAAGGTCCCCATCCCTCACGGCTAACAGCCCACTAACCCACCAGCTATGGTCCACTATCAGCCCGCCAGCAACTCCCCGGGACTCCCCCTGAGGCAGCTCCCTCAACCCACCGCACAACGCCCCGGATCCCCCTGCTGCGACCTGCCGCGTCGCCTGTGGTGCTGTGGAGTCGGGTGCTTCACAACGGGACCGCCTGCATGGATTCTGACGGCTGGTCGGATGGATGCCGAGAAACGCCATGGAGAAAAAAGCACGTCACTTCCCCTTATCGACAAGCCTCGTGAGACGCGAGAGACCAGCTCGCCGTTTTTCTTCCTTCCACCCCAACACTTTGGATCCAGGTCCTCAGTTCAGCCTCTCCCGTTTCTCTCCAGTCCGTGCTCCCGTCCCAGCATCGTGACCGCTCGCAGCCCAGACCCTTCTTTTAACCAGTATCCTAATTAATTTGGCCGCCATTCCGAACCCCATCGCTCTCGCATCTCGAACTGAGGCATATCGCCAGCACCAGCAATCATGGCATTGACTCTCCAGACCGCTATCAAGGGCTCGCCCTCTTCCACCGCCGTCATCATCCCCTCCAAGCCCACTCCTCTCATCGTCAGCTACGCCGACCTCACGTCTCAGGTCTCATCTTTCCAGCGAAAGCTCGCCGACCTCGGCATCACCACCGGCTCTGCCGTCTCAGTCGCCCTCATCAACTCTTACGAGTTCATCATCTCATTCCTCGCCGCCTCCTGGCAGCGCGGTATCGCGGCGCCTCTCAACCCTGCCTACAAGCAGGACGAGTTTGAGTTCTACATTGAGGACGTCAAGAGCGCCATCATCCTTGTCCCCAAGGGCGCCTACGCCGCCGACGCTCCCAGCGTTCGCGCCGCAAAGAAGTTCAACGCTGCCATCGCCGAGTGCTACTGGGATGCCGCTAAGGGCGAAGTTGCGCTCGATGTCAAGGAACTGGGTGGTCTAAAGGGAAAGAAGGAGCAGGTCCTTCGCGCCGAGCCCGATGACACTGCTCTCATCCTGCACACGAGGTGAGTCTCACATGCAATTAATTTGTTTATCATATATGCAAACTTACTAACACCTGGTCCAGCGGAACTACGTCGCGACCCAAAGTGGTAAGTCCAGATGCCGACAGTTTGCCGAGACATCTCCCGCTCACGGATTGACGAATAGGTGCCCTTGACTCACCGGAACTTGACCCGAACCATGTGTAAGTCTCAACGACATACCAGCACAGCTTCCGTTGGTGCGATCCGTTAACGCGGCGTCTAGACAACATTGAGCAGACCTACCAGCTCACATCCAATGACCGTACTATGCTGGTGATGCCCCTCTTCCACGTCCATGGTCTTCTCTGTGGTCTGCTAGCTCCTCTCTACACTGGAGGCTCCATGGTGGTGCCCCCCAAGTTCTCCGCAACCGAGTTCTGGGGTGACTTTATCACCCACAAGGCCAACTGGTACACTGCTGTGCCCACCATTCACCAAATTCTCCTCAAGAACCCGACGCCAAACCCCAGGCCGGCCATTCGCTTCATCCGCTCCTGCTCCAGCCCTCTCTCACCTACCGTGTTCCAAAAGCTGGAGGAGACGTATGGCGCCCCCGTGCTCGAGGCTTATGCCATGACCGAGGCTTCGCACCAGATGACCTCGAACCCTCTGCCCCCCGCCAAGAGAAAGCCCGGAAGCGTCGGTCTCGGCCAGGGTGTTGAGGTGAGAATCCTCAACGAGCAAGGTGAAGAGCTTCCCCAGGGCAGCGAGGGCGAAATTTGTATCATCGGCGAGAACGTCACCAAGGGCTACCTCAACAACCCATCTGCCAACGCCTCGTCCTACCACAAGAATGGATTTTTCCGAACTGGTGACCAGGGAAAGAAGGACGAGGATGGCTACGTCATCATTACCGGCCGCATCAAGGAGCTCATCAACAAGGGTGGTGAGAAGATCTCGCCCATTGAGCTCGACAACGTCTTGACGCGACACCCCAAGATCAGCGAGGCTGTCAGCTTCGCTATCCCTGATGAAGTTTACGGTCAAGACATTGGTGTCGCTGTTGTGCTCAAGAACGGCGACAAGCTGTCGGCTGACGAGTTGAAGGGCTGGGTGGCAGAGCGCTCGGCCAAGTTCAAGGTGCCCAAGAAGGTTTACTTTACCGAAGTAATGCCCAAGACGGCTACTGGCAAGATTCAGCGCCGTATTGTGGCTGAGACAATGATGAAGCAAGATACCCTCAAGGCGAAGCTGTAAGCGTGTTCGGGCACAACGGAAGGAATAAAACATGTTCCCCATAGACATGTTTAAAGATTTATATGTTGCTATTAGACCAGCTGGTTGGACAGAAAAATTGTAGAGACTATGTAGAGATTATGTAGAGACGAATTTAAGGATAGTGAGGTTGCCTTAAACCCAAGTTCAGGACCACGGAAGGTGGAAATCATTACTCCACCCAGTGCAGCATTCTACCAGGGACAGAATAGCACACCAGCAGCTACTGTTAAAGCTCAGAGTTTGTCCAAGAAATCTATTGCCAGAAGAAGGTCAAGATATAATCAGTCATAGTGGGCTTCGCATAGTTTGGGCGCTCTCTCCAAAGCTTCAAATCAGCAAGCCGGATATAGCCATGTATGTGCAAAGAAAATCTTGAAGCAGCCTCCGTTTCAAGATTATGATACGCGCTGCGACATCTGGGGACGTAAACCGCATCCTTCAGGACACTGTTGAAGAGCTTAAGACTGGGCGGTAGTCGTTGTCGCGCATTTCGATCGCTTACCAACCCCACGAACGCCACTGGAGCAAAAAGTCGTGCAGCCAAATTGGACCTAGGAGGTGTAAATTTGTGCGGGCGGCTCAAATCCGGCATCTTGCATGCCGCCATTCGCCGTCAGCGGTGGTGAGCTGTGGGGGAAATATCGACATGATCACGGATGGCCGACAGGCGTTGCAGCGAGCGGCTCATTACAAATTTTAGCCAATCCCTCAAGCTTCAAGCTTCTTACCAGCCGGCTTGTTGAACGTGGGAGCAACACAAATGGGTCACGAGGATGTTGGGATAGATAAGAATGATTTGATTCAATTAAAAAAAAACAAATGCTACCCCCAATGACTGATTCAACAAAATCGTCCAGCCCCTCCATGCCATTTATCTCATTGTTTCGCCGACGCTACCCTTGATATATATCTTCACACTCCATGAAATCACAATCAGGTCCAGTGCCATCTCATGGCGTCTCATATCATGTCAATCATGTCACAAAGGGGGGAAAAACGCCCCAGTTTACTTTCCCCCCGCATTATGGTTCGCTTCCACCCCCCACCCCCCCTGAACATCCCCCCGCTACAGACCATCGCGACGACTAGTCGTAGCTGTCTTCCTTGTCCTGCAACTCAATGACGTCATCGTCATCGTTGTCATACAAGCTGCTGTCCTTGCGCTTGGGGCTGGAGACGCGGGCAGCGTTGGTGGGCTTGCGGGGCACGACGGTGTGCTTCTCAACCCAGCATGAGGTGCCGTCGGGCGACTCCCAGCGCTGCAGGTCGCGGGGCGAGAGCGCCTTCGCTTCGATCTTTTCCTCGGCGGCTTGCTGCAGGCACGCGGCGTTGGCGTCGAGCAGGTCGGCGTAGACGGAGAGGATGGTGGGCGTGCCGCTCGGGTCGCTGTGGAGCAGGATGTAAACGGATGGCGCCATTTGTGTAGTTGTGGTTGTGCACTGAATGTATATATGTGTGTGTCTGTGTGCGAGGTGGTGTGTTGGTGATCAAAGTAAATGAAGAGTGGGTGTGTTGTTTTTTGATCAATTGGTCAGGACAAGTATAATTTATGATGCTCCGAAAAGTGTATCTGAGTGATGATTATGATGATGAACCAAGACCAAAGTGCAAGAGGCCGAGCATTATTATAGCATCCAGATGCACGTCCCAAACACGGGCCGTGAAAATCACGACAGCTCAGATGACCAATGAAGGAGTCAGAGGGAAACGGAGCTGCGGGCTTGCATCTCCAAGGCCCCAGCTCAGGCCAAGGCTTTGAACCCCCACCAACATGGCCTCCCCGCCGATTGCGCAGCTACGCCATGGTCATAGTGGTGTGACGTAGGGGCACAAGAACAGGAAAAAAAAATTCATTTCTAATCCGGAGAATGGTTTTCTTTCCTTGAGTCAAGTGCAGCAACCGACCTCGGACATCCCCATATCCACAACCCCCAGCGATGCACCGCCCGGCCCGGCCGAGACGCTCCGGATCCTGATCTCGTGGAGGGAACCTGGAGGCTGTGACAACTGAGTTTGCAGGTACCTGCAGCAAAGCTACCATGGACCTCGGAGCTGAAGAAGCGGGTCCGAGCCCTGTGCTTAACCTCGTGGCCTCTGTAATTCCCGAAGGCTCCGGTGCGCGAAACGATGACGAGTGTCCAAAAAAACGGCTCAGTTCATGCAAAAAAAAAATTGATTGAGCATAGCCCTCCAAACCATATCTGCATCTGCAATGGCGGAGGTGGAATTCCGTCGCAGCGGTACTTCCCCGCACCACCCCGTACGATCGTTCGCTTCCCCAAACGGAGAAACACTCTACTTCACATTGGGTGTAGCCAAAAAATAGGTAGTGAGATGAGTAGGTAGTATACTCAATCGATTAAATGTCTCAATAGAAATAGATTACATGAGTACCAAATGCAATTGGTGTTCCACAATGTGCTGCAACTGTATGTGCTTTTCGCTAAAGTTATCATGTTTACCATCAACGGCTAACTCCACCGCCAGTTGACTCGGTTTAGGTCCAACATTGCGGGCTCTATCGCAATTATACAAATAACCTGGACTATTGACTTTTTTTTGTTTTTTGTAGTGTTCCAGGGCCGACTAGAGTTTATCGTATCACATCCTTATGACTGCCATGGCGCTGACCGTGTCGTGCATGGTGAAATGCAACGCGACTTCCTCTTAATCAGATCAAGCAATATCACACTTATCTTGGTAAGGACTATAACAGTTATCATGAATAGAATTTCCTCTATTCAATTTCCACAAATTACAACGAAAAAAAACTATGCAATAAAGGAATGGTTAGATTGTTTGTTTTGTCATATTATTCTTGGATAACCACAACTACTCACCCTATACAAATGACACGAGTGAGATCAAGCACCGGGTCTCAACCACCGAGTCTCAACCCCAATTTCGCACAAACATTAGCAGCTTTTGCGCTAGAAAAATACAGGAAGTATAAAATTAGCCGATATTTCTAGTAAAATGTATTGAAAACGCAATACCGGCGATTAGGCTGTTAGTGTTACGACACACGGGAGAGAAAATTGAGGACTCAGCATGAATTAACACTTGTGACTACCCATTCCAGTAAAACTTACTATTTACTGGCCCGAAAATATTTATATCCTGGTATGATGCCTAAATAAGCCGCTACTGGCGGGGATCATCTGGTGGTGGCACTAGCCGCTGATGTTAACTGTGTCGCTCACGGGAGAGAGGCCTCTCTCAAAAAAGGAGAACGGATATCAAGTAGACCTAAAAGTAAGATGGCATTTGGGTTGCTTATAAATGTGTCAACTGCGAATGCTTATGGCTGGTGTTGGTATTAAGAAGTATAACAACTGCATTTAAGCGGCGCCGAAGTTGAAGATATCTGAGTGTTAACTGGAGGCGGCAACGCTGGGCACCGCGTGTGATTGTCGATTAGCTACAGAGCTAGGCGCCCAGGAAATAATCTCATAGTCAGGGCTGGAGGCTCTGAGCGGAGGGCGTGTCTGATAGGCCGCCACATCTTGTAGCAGCACCTGTGAAGCCATTGCAGGTAATTAAGAATACGCTTACAAAGGTTAAAAAAAGATGACAAGCCCGCACAGGAAGTGAGCCGCCTGCAAAATTCCGACAACATTACGACAAACGGAAATTCTCATTTATCAAGTATTACAAAGAAACTAGCCCAACCCAAACGACGCTTCAGAGGTGATGGGCACGATCACGATCATGTATCAGCGCAGCATTGAATGATCTTGCTAAGAACAGCAATTCGAGATGCTGTACCCGAACTGAGAATAGCGAGCAGTGTTGGGAGGCGGAGCTCCTCCTTGCTAACACGGTTTGAGCAAAGGAAGCTCTTGCCAAGGCGGCAATCATGGGGCCATGCATAGCTTAACCACACTATTAGTCAGGTACAGGTTCCATGCTGTTGGTATCAATGTCTTGGGCTCCGGGCTCTGGCCGTCGGAAAAGCCGTTGCCGATACAGGGCAAGTTATTCGCATTTGCTTCAAAGCTTAATCGCCAATGGCTGACGTTGAGTTACGAGGATGTGGCCGTTTCGGATGGCTAATTCCGAAGCCCCAGGGCGGTAATCCATGGCAGAATTACTCCTTCTTATGTAATAATCGACTGCCAACTCTGGTAAACCTTATTTTTATTGTCCGGGAAACTTTTAAGGCCTGATGGAACCGACCAATTGGCGAATGGGCCCTCGCGAATTAATGCGACATGGGCTCGTATGATGATTATATAAGACTTCACCCTTTGAGCTCGGCTCCGCGCATAAAAAACAGTACGAAACGCGTGTGCCTATATAATAGCGCTTCCCCCTTTTTTATTTATCTTGTTAAAATTCGACCCGTGGATGAAAACCACCAAGGTTCCATAAAATTGAAGACATTTTCTTACAGCTGGACGCGAGGAGGATGGTTGTATAATTTCCATTTTCGGAACTCCTCGGTTTTGCTGGCTGCCAAGTCTTCGTTTTCGGCATCACATAGCTTATTTTGAAACAAGTTAGGCAATATCAGTATGCATTAACATCTCGGTTTCGCTTAGAATCTTGGCATTGATTCGACACACAAGTTCAAGGTGCAGTCCCACACTAAAGACAGACTCACTCAGAATCTTCAAGAATATTGCTTCATCGAGATAACAAAAAGTTTAAGAGTGATTCACTGTATTTGCTTCATTCTGTCACTGGGTTCTCGGTACCCTTTATCTGATTCCAAATGGGATGCCTCGCACACGCACAACCGTAGGCGAACTGAGAGATGGTCCCAAGAATTTTCTACCAGGATTTAGGGCAACTACTAGAATGAAAGCTGTAAGCTTATGGCTGTGGGATATCCCATTGTATGAGCATTGGCAGTGGGTGCATCGACAAACTGCTGAGCCTCGCAAAAAGGGGCCACTTGCCGAGGCAACCCTATTTCTCGGGAGCCTGAAACTAAAATCACAGCCTAATAAAGGTTCTGTGGTCCTTAAATCCTTAGTTTCATGGATGTCTCCGGGTAGGGCAGAAAGTTTACCGTATATCGAACCACCGGCCATGCATCTCTGGGGTGCCTGAAATCAGACGATCCACACTGTCCGATTCAGTTCCATAAACCCTGTCGCCATGTTTTCATATATTTTCCGCGGAATTCCTGTGATTGGCCAATTCGATAGAGAACATGCGCGACCAAAGTCATCGTTTGCCAAGCACACGTAAACCCCCGGAATACCACAGGGGCATCCTGTCGTCATGATTTGCTTCGGTGGTGTAGTTGGCTCGCAGCTGGGGATGAACGAGCTGCGGGCCTTTGTAGCATCTCCATGACTCCCGGTATAGGCTATAACGGAGTCCGCCATGGTTCCGCATCTCTACTACATATTCTGCAACGCTGAACTGCTGAGGTTACACCTTACACCCTCCTGAACCTGTTACCTAGCTCAACCCCTTCGCAGCGGTGAAAATCACGCGGACTTTTATCTCAACCAAGTATCAACCCAACCGATTCACCCTGAAAATTAGCCAAAATGTCCTCAAACCAAGCAAGGTTTGATTCGGATACTATAGAGCAACTACTGCTCCTCGATTTTGATGTCAAACAAGCGAGGATTATCAATGTCGCTACATACAATGAGCCACAGTGGGTAGTAGCTGTTGCCATTGGGAAGCAAGGCGATTCGGACCAGCCAGCATCAAAGACTATCAAACGAATTCGGAAGAAGCTGGTGGCGTCCGTGAAAGCCTCTAATAAACAATTAAATGTCCCGAAAAAGTGGACCATCCTCAATGAGCTTCCCACCAACAAGGACGGCTCCATTGACGATGCCAAACTCCGACTGGCCTTATGTGCCGTCTTAGGGTATGCTGGAGCTGGCCCGGAGGAGATTATCAGGGGAATTGTTTCTCAGGTTTTGCGCATTCCTCTTGACGAAGTTCTGGCAACGGCGTCATTTATCCAGCTTGGAGGAGACTCGATTACCGCTATCGAGACCATGTCCCGTTGCCAAGCAGCTGGAATCACGCTGCACGTTCGCGATATCATGCAGTCCGAGAGTTTGATCCAGCTTGCAGAGTCTTCCCAGAACCCAGCTGATGAACCTGCCGCGGCCGTCGACGTAGTCGACACCAAGCCCACCTGGGAATGTCCAAGGGCCAAGACACTTCAACATTGGAAGTTATCCGAGAAGTGGGACAGCCAGAAATTTTGGGACCACTCCAAATTCACCATCTCCGCCAAGTTAGCCAGGAAGCTCAAGGAGAGTTGTCATCATGCCTCGAGAGTAACTCCTGTTGAAGCTTGCCTTGCGGCGGTGTACCAGTCGTTTCAACAAACATTCAAGGATAGACAGAGCCTATTTGTGGGCTTATCCTCACCCCAGATCGCCGGCCAAGAGGCTATGGCATTTGAACAATCACTTTCTGAAACCGCAGACTATGTGACCGCTGTGCGGCACATCAAGGATTCAATCACACATGCCCGGCCGATGAGTAGCAATGTTCAATTCATGGAGCTCCTCGTCTTGTATGTGGATGATCAAAATACGGCCAGCTCTACCAAAAATGACATAAACCTGGATGATAATGGTGGAACAAATGCTGAACCTAAATGTAATCCTGAAGTTGACAAAGAGCTCAACCAGAGCACCAATGGTAGACCGAGTGACGTTGAATCTTTATTCCGCCTCAGATTTACCGTTCAGGCCAGCGGAGAGATCATTGTTAACTTTGAATATCCGGGGAATCTGGCTTGTGAAAGTGATGTCCTCAAGTGGATTGAGCATTCGCAAGTGATTCTGGAGAGCGGCATACCTCTCCTCGCCCAACATACTCCACTCTACTCACTTTCCGACTTCCCCGATCTACCGCTTTCTTACACAGAGCTTGGGCGATTTACCGTCGTTGCCAACAGGATTGGCTTCCAAAATATCGACAAAGTTTACCCAACCTCGCCAATACAAGACGGAATCTTACTTGCTCAAGTGCAATCTCCTGACTTATACCGGATCAACTGGACTTTTGAGATTACACATTCTCAACCGGGCCAGCGTATTGACTTGGGTTTACTAGAGACTGCCTGGAGAAGTGCTGTTGCCTTCCACCCCACGCTCCGGACAGTATTTATTTCTAGCATACGAGATGGTGCAATATTCGATCAAGTTGTCCTCAAAAACATCCCACCAAGTATTAAGAGATTGAAGACGGCTCCTAATGCAGGTGCTGCTATCTCAACTCTCCGAGAGCAAGGGGAAGCTCAATTTACTAATGATAAACCGGCTATCCTTCTTACAATATGTGATACCGCTGATGGCAGCATTCAGTGTAGATTGGAAATGAGCCACGCCATCATGGATGGTATGTCTGGACTTATCCTATTTCAGGATATTTATCGTGCATACTCAGGCACCCTTCCACCTTCTCCCCTTGTTGACTTTAGTTATTATATTTCCTACCTCCAGAGACAGGACAAAGGAAAATCCTTCGATTACTGGGCAAAATTCCTTGACGGGCTTCAGCCCTGCACCTTTCCTGCCTTGATTGATCAAGGCGCTTCTCACGAGACAAGGAACGTGCCAGTCAATATCGATATGAAACAGGTCAAGACCTTCTGTATGTCCTATAATATTACAGGTGCCATGTTCTTGCAAGCTGTATGGGGTCTCATCCTCCGTGGATACGCCCAGGCCGATGATGTTGCCTTTGGTATCTTGTCATCTGGCCGTGACTTGCCCATTGATGGCACTGATACCATGGTAGGACCTTTAATCAACGTCATTATTTGCCGTCTTTGTCTTGGCAGGATGAATACTTTGGCCGATCTGTTTTCAAGTATCAGGAAGCAAATGACCACTGCCATAGATTACCAAAACATGTCTCTTGCGGAGATTCAGCACCATGTTGCTCCTGGTCAACGCCGGATTTTCAACACTCTACTCTCGATTGTATATTTGGATTCTGAAACCCCCATGGACAAAGACGACATGAATATTGGCGGAGTTATCAACTACTCCCCAACCGAGTTTGACATCACTCTGATCGCCAAGTTTGGTCGCAAGACAGTGGACGTGTCATTAGATTATTTCACCTCTGTTATGAGCGATGATCAAGCTCGCAGCTTGGCCGCATCTTTTGAAGGGATTGTGAATACAATTTTGAAGAGCGAATCGGGGTCTCTGAATGAGATTAGAGTCATCAGCGAGCTGGACTTGGCCACGATTTCCACCGATCACAATTTATTCTATCCGCCAGACTCTTGCTCTCATTGGCAGATTGCGGAACAGATCCGTGCCCAACCCAAAGCTCCCGCCATCGTTTCGTGGGACCGCAGTCTCAACTATTCTGAGGTCGGGAATTTTGCATCTCGCCTTGCGAGAAGACTTCAAGAGCTTGGAGCTAGTCCTGGGATGATAATTCCTGTCTGCTTCCCCAAGTCGGCTTGGGTTATCATCTCTATGGTGGCAGTAAATATGGCTGGCGCCGCATTTGTTCCCCTTGACCCAAATGCACCTTCCAAACGTTTGCAGGGTATCTTGGAAGATACCAATGCAAAATTGGTTCTTATAGCTCCTGACTACGCAGAAAAGTTTGTTGACTTGGATGTCGACGTATTTTCCGTAGACGAGGAGATATTATCCAGATTACCTCTTCCACCCTCGGATGGTCTTGATGTTTCAGTTCAACCCAAGGATCCAGCGTTTGTTGTGTTTACTTCAGGTAGCACTGGAAGACCCAAGGGTATGGTTCATACGCATAGCAGCATCTCAGCAACATCAAAGGCCTATGGCGGATCACTCGAGGTCGAACCGGGCACTCGTGTATTCCAGTTTTCGGCATTTACATTTGATATTGGACTTCTAGATGTTTTCATGCCACTCATGCGAGGTGGATGTGTTTGCGTTCCGTCTGAACATGCACGCGTCAATGACCTGGCTGGCGCCATTAACTTGACCATGGCCAACTGGGTCTTCCTAACACCCACTGTTGCAAGCACCTTGAATCCATCTCAGGTTCCCAGTTTAAAGACGCTTATACTCGGAGGAGAAGCTGTGCCAAAGAATCTACTCGATCGATGGCAGGGCTATGATGTTCATGTCCAAGGAATCTATGGCCCAGCCGAGGGGGGTAACTGTGGTTGGAATCCAGCTGTAAGTACCTCTCCCAAGTCAACTAACATAGGAAAACCAATAGGAAGCGCATTCTGGGTTGTCAACCCCAACAAACCCCGAGAGCTCGTCCCCATTGGCTGCATCGGCGAACTTCTGATCCAAGGAACCATGGTATCGACTGGCTATTTGAATGTCGATGCTGAAGTAGCCGCAAAGTTCACCGATAAAGTCGACTTTGTTCCTGATAATAAATTTGGCGTTACAAGAGGTTATTACACGGGTGACTTGGTTCGACGAAACCAAGATGGTACCTTCGATTATGTTGGTCGTAAGGACACACAGATTAAACTCCACGGCCAACGCATAGAGCTGGGGGAGATCGAAACCCGAATGAACGAACATCTTCCTGAGGAAATGGGTGCCATGGTCGATGCAATCACTCTTCAGCCATCCGGACGCAAAGTTTTGGCCGCCTTCCTTTGGTTTACCAAGGGACCCGACTTTGAAGATGGACCTATTCGTCTTGCAGAATCTCTTGCAGATGGTATGCGCCAAACCGTTTTGCAGATAAACACATCCATTTCCGCAATACTTCCCACATACATGATTCCCTCAATATGGCTGGTTTGCCTGGGCCAGCCACAAAAAACTATTACTGGGAAGGTTAGCCGTCGACATCTGGTCGAATTTGGCCGCACCATTCCAGCGGATTCTATTACGAAGTTTTCTCTTAAAGCTAAAAGGACAGAGCCACCAACAACACCCATGGAATTTAAACTACGCGAAGTATGGGCTGAGGTCCTTCACTTATCTCCCGGAGATATCAGCAAACACGACAGCTTTCTTGAAGTTGGCGGTGACTCAATGGCCGCTATCCAGTTGGTCTCTCTGGCCATGAAGAAAGGGATCGCCGTAACAGTTGCCAAAGTTTTTGCCGACCCCAGCCTGAGCCAGATGGCGATGTCTGCCACTGTTGTTGAGGAAGATAAAAGCAATTTCGATGTTAACCCATTCAACCTCGTCAGGAGCGATGCGCTTGACGCCATCAAGCTTACCGCTAGAGATCAGTGTGGAATTTCTGACAAGCAGGAGATTGAGGATATTTACCCATGCACCAATCTTCAGGAAGGTCTTATGGCCCTGGCTGTCAAGCAGCCCGGATCCTACATCGCAAAGTATTTCTACACAATCCCCGAAGAAGTGGAAATTGCTCGATTCAAGTCTTCTTGGAAGAGAACTCTTGAGCTCTGCGACATCTTCCGAACCAGAATTATCAACCACGATGGTATCGCCCACCAGGTGTTGATTCGCGAAGAACCTGTCTGGGAAGACACAGATGGCTTTACATTGAAAGCATTCCTAAATTCCGCAAATGGGTTCGACATGAGCTATGGCACACGGCTTTGTAGATACGCAGTTATCACAGAAAAGACCGGGCAGAGCTATTTCGTGCTTGTTATTCACCACTCTGTCTTTGATGGCTGGAGCTTGAAGGTGATTCTTGACACATTGTATAGAACGTACCATGAAGAGCCCGAGCAACGGTTAAAACCGACCTCCAGCTTTATTAACTACATTGCAAACCGCAACCAGGACGAGAGCATCGCATATTGGAAGGATCAGCTTGAGGGTGCGCAACGCGCAAGCTTCCCTCCTAATACTAAGACCAGCTCAAAGCCCTCTTCTCGCATCATGACAACCAATATTCCATTCCTAAAACCCGATAACAACTCCATTACAAAGGCCAGCATACTTCGCGCTGCATGGGCTCTGGTCCTGGCCAAGTATTGCGATACTGATGATGTCTGTTTTGGTACGACTGTTTCGGGCCGACAGGCCTTCATGGCTGATATCGAGAGGGTGACAGGCCCCACGGTTGCGACTGTTCCTATCCGTATTCGCCTTGATCCATCACAGAACAAGGCTAAAGTGCTTCAGGATATTCAAAGCCAAGCATCCACAATGTCTGCTCATGAGCAGTTTGGTCTATCAAACATATCCAAACTTGGCCTGGACATTAAAGAAGCCTGCGATTTCACGAGCTTGCTGGTCATCCAGCCAGTCCAACAATTAACAGACACGGACTCTCAGGCCATCCTGATTTCCGATGTTTCCGACCAATACGAGGATGGTATTTTGGAGGGCTACTTCAGCTATCCTTTGGTAACACAATGCTTGATCCATGACAAGCATATCGAACTCCTACTGGTTTATAACCCGGATGTTGTACCTGAGCCGCAGGCCCAAGCGCTGTCTTCCCACTTCGACTGCGCTGTACAGCAGCTCCTTGGCCAAGATGACCTTTCAATCGGGTCTTTGTCGATCTTCGGCCAGTACGACATGGAAAAGGCGATTGAGTACAATAGCACAGAAACTGAGCTCATCCCCGAAACGGTTCATTCACTCATTCAGGCTAAAGCCTCTCATCAACCCGATGCCATTGCTATCGATGCCTGGGATGGTCATCTGACATATTCAGAGCTGAACAGCGCTGCTACTAGACTGGCTACTCATTTAGTGGATGATATTGGCGTGAAACTAGGTGAACTTGTCCACCTTTGCTTTGAGAAGTCAATGTGGTTTTATGTTGCTATGCTGGCTATCAACAAAGCTGGCGCTGCATGGGTTCCTTTGGACCCCACGCATCCGCTCCAACGGCAAATTCAGATCGTCTCTCAAACGAAAGCTCGTTTCATTTTATCATCCTCTGCTAATTTTGATATGTGCGCCAAGCTCGTATCTCAAGTCATCAAAGTCACGGATGAGCTCGATCAAGGATTGTTTGACAAGTACGGCTCTGAGCCCAAGACATCACTTCCGCAAGCCGGTCCAAATGATACGGCTTATATCCTGTTTACATCTGGAAGTACCGGTACTCCGAAGGGTCTTGTAATGCAACATGGCGCTGTATGCACGAGCCAGACGGCTATTGCTAAACGTCTTAACTTGGTATCCTCTGTGAGGATCCTCAATTTCGCCTCGTATGTCTTCGATCTGTGCATTGGAGAGATCATCGCTCCTCTAATCTCAGGAGCTACTTTATGCGTCCCCTCCGAAGAAAGCCGCCTTAATAACCTAAAGAAGTTCATTAATGATAAGAAGGTCAACTGGGCTTTCCTTACTCCTGCTTTTGCTCGCACTCTTCAGCCACAAGACATGCCCTGTCTCGAGCTTCTACTTCTTACGGGCGAGGCCGTTGGCAGAGATGTGTTTGAGCAGTGGATAGGAAAGCTGAGGCTTGTTACTGGATGGGGACCAGCTGAAACTTGTGTTTTCAGCACTCTGCATGAATGGCATTCTGAAGACGAATCTCCACAAACCGTTGGTCGACCTGTCGGGGGGAATATTTGGATTGTCGACCCCAATGATCATAATCGCCTTGCTCCAATTGGATGCATTGGAGAGGCTATTATCCATGGACCAACCATTCTTCGCGAATATCTCAATAACCCTGATCAAACCGCCACTGCCACAGTCACCGATATTCCTGACTGGGTTCCTTGCCGCACCGCTCCATACAATCGCTTCTTCAAGTCAGGAGATCTCTGTTATTACAACTTGGACGGTACTATTGAGTTTGTTAGTCGAAAGGATACGCAGGTCAAAATTCGTGGCCTTCGCGTGGAATTGAGCGAAGTTGAACATCACTTGCAGAAATCACTTGGCAACATCAAACAGATTGTTGTCGATGTTCTGGAGGGCAAGACGGGCAGCCAAATTGTCGCCTACTTGTGTTTTAGTAACGAGACTCGAGTATTGTCTGGAGATCTCCAACGACAAGCTGATAGCATCTTATTATCCCTTGATGCCGAGATAAAGGGCCAAATCACTGCGGCTGTTGGGCAACTCAATGTTACCTTGCCGAGCTATATGATCCCTACTCTATTCTTCCCCTGTTCCTTTATGCCTGCTGTCACGTCGACCAAACTGGATAGACGAAGCCTGAAGCTTATGACTTCTAAACTAACCTGGGATACCTTGGCTGCATACTCGCTGGAGGATAGCGATAAGCGAGCTCCTCAGACTTCTGTCGAAATACGGCTCCAGCAAATCTGGGCCGATATCCTCAAGATTTCAAAAGAATCAATCGGCCGTGATGACAGCTTCCTTCGTATTGGCGGTGATTCGATTACCGCTATTCAATTTGTTGCAGCTCTCAGAGACTCTGGCCTAGCAATAACCGTCAATGATATCTTCGCTGATCCTCGGCTCTCGGCTGTTGCTGCTAAAGTTGTTGAGGGCGAGGATCATCTTTCCCGCGCCGAACCTTTTAGTCTCCTCCCTAGCAGCGAGATTGCGATTTTGAAGAGAATCATTCAGGAGCAGTGTGGTCTTTCCGGCGAACAGGACATCGAAAATGCTTATCCGTGCACTGGCTTCCAGGAAGGTCTGATGGCCCTCACAGTCAAGCAGCCTCACTCTTACATCGCCAAGAACGTCTACTATTTATCTAAAGAGGTAGACATTGATCATTTCAAGTCTTCTTGGGAACGCACGGTTGAAATTTGCGGAAATCTCCGTACTCGTATTGTCATTCAGGATAGTGTTACTATCCAGGCTGTTGTCCGCGAAGCAATTACTTGGGAATCCACTGATGACCTGGATTTGGCAGCGTACCTTGAATCTGCCAAGTCTATGGTAATGACGTATGGATCCCCCCTGGCTCGCTATGCCCTCGTGTCTGAGCCGGGTGGTGATAGATACTTTGTGCTGACTACTCACCATTCTATTTTCGATGGCTGGTCTCTCAGCGTCATGTTTGACACTTTACACAGCATTTACTCCAACGGGACCATCCATCTTCCCTGTCCTTACTCTGATTTCATCGAGTACGTCGCAAAGATGGACAATGCCCAAGCTACTGAATTCTGGAAACATCAGCTTCAGGGTACACATCGGGCTACCTTCCCACGATTGGAGGCTGCCACCGAATCCAAGCCCGTAACGCGCATTTCGAAGACGACTATAGAATTACCCAAGAGCTCCGATAATTCCATCACAATGGCCACTGTTGCTCGGGCTACGTGGGCTATTGTCCTTGCCCGATATTGCGACTCGGACGACATTTGCTTTGGTAGTACTGTTTCTGGTCGCAATGCTCCGGTTCGTGGTCTCGAAAAGATGGCTGGCCCGGCTGTATCAACTATTCCTATTCGTGTTCACCTTGATCAAGACCAAGCAGTTTCTACCTTCTTAAAGGGAATACAGGATCAAGCTTCTGAGATGGTTGCGTTTGAGCAATTTGGTCTTCGCAATATTGCCAAGATCAGCCCTGAGACCCACGATGCCACCGAATTTTCTAGTCTATTGGTTGTGCAACCTGTCAACCATGACCTTTTTAATGTCGGTAGCAATATTCTCACTACTGTTTCTGATCAATATGACGAGGAAAACCTAGATGGGTACTTCAGCTATCCTTTGGTTGTTCAGTTTCTTATCCACAATAACCATATCGAACTTCTTCTCATTTACAACCCCGACATTGTTCCTGAAACGCAGCTCCAGGCAGTATCCCACCATATTGAGCATACATTCTACCAACTTATCTCCAATAAAGATTCTCAGCTTAGCACGATATCGCCCGTCGGCGATTGGGACCTTGACAAGGCCATCAGTTATAATAATGAGAAGCCTGAGATACTCCAGATGACGGTCCACTCACTCATCCAGGCTCAGGCTGATCGCCAACCCAATGCTATGGCTATCGAGGCTTGGGACGGCCATCTCACTTACTCTGAGCTAAACAATGCAGCAAACCGGTTGGCTACTTATTTGATAGGCGAGGCAGGCGTTGAGCTAGGCGACTTTGTTCATATCTGCTTTGAAAAGTCAGTCTGGGCTTATGTTGCTATTCTAGCAATCATGAAATCTGGTGCTGCGTGGGTGCCGTTGGATCCAGCACACCCAATACAGCGCCACAAGAAAATTATTTCCCAGAGCAAAGCTCGCTTGGCGTTGTCTTCGCCAACTCACTTTGATCGCTGCGCCGCGTTAGTACCCAGCGTTGTCAAGGTCACGGCCGAATTGGACCGCGAGTTGATTAAGAACTTTGGTGTTGACATCGTACCATCTTCACCGCACATTACCCCAGATCATGCCGCATACATGCTTTTCACCTCTGGCAGTACTGGCACGCCCAAGGGCTTCATTATGCAACACAGAGCAGTTTGTACCAGCCAGACTGCTATTGCCAAAAGACTTGGACTTACCCCGAGTGTTCGAATACTCCAATTCGCTTCTTTTGTCTTCGACCTTTGCATTGGCGAGATTATTATGCCTTTAATCTCTGGGGCTACCATTTGTGTTCCCTCTGAAGAGGATCGCATGAATAATCTGACAAGGTACCTGAATGAAATAAGAGTCAACTGGGCTTTTCTAACCCCGGCTTTTGCACGCATCCTCAACCCTGAGGATCTACCTGGGCTGGATCTGTTGCTATTGACCGGTGAAGCCGTCGGAAGAGACGTATTCGAGACCTGGGTTGGCCGCAAAGTGCGCCTTGTCACTGGTTGGGGCCCCGCAGAGACCTGCGTCTTCAGCACGCTTCACGAGTGGCACTCAGCTCAAGAATCACCGCAGACTGTCGGTCGCCAAGTTGGCGGCTATTGTTGGATTGTTGACCCAGATGATCCTTCAAAGCTAGCTCCAATTGGCTGCGTTGGAGAAGTCGTTATTCAGGGTCCAACTATCCTCCAAGCATACATTAACGATCCAGTAAAAACATCATCTACAACTGTCACCAACCTTCCATCCTGGGCACCAGATCGTACATCTCCAGATTGGAACAAGTTCTACAAATCCGGGGATCTTTCCTATTATAATCCGGATGGAACTATTGAGTTTGTTTCTAGAAAAGACACCCAGGTCAAGATCCGCGGTCTCCGCGTGGAGCTTGGAGAAGTTGAACACTACCTCCGAAAAGTCCTTCCAGCTGCTCACCAAGTCGTTGTTGATGTTATAAAGGACGATGCTGGCTCCAAACTTGTGGCTTGGTTCTGTTTCACCGACGAAAGTCGCAAATCTGACATTGACCAGACCATGTTCTTGCCCTTGAATTCTGATCTGAAAAGCCAGATCACCGCTGCTGTTGGCCAGCTCAGCATTGAGCTTCCTAGCTACATGGTGCCCTCCATTTTCTTGCCATGCAAATTCCTTCCGCATATTATCTCCACGAAATTGGACCGAGGAACTCTAAAGACCGTCACAATGTCTCTTGAACGGGAGGCTCTGGAGGCATACTCACTTGCTAATAGCGAGAAGCGTGCACCAGAGACCTCGAATGAGGCCATCATCCAGAAGATATGGGCTGATATTCTTCATATCCCTGCGGAGAGTATTGGCCGTGACGACAGCTTTTTCCGCATCGGTGGCGATTCTATAACCTCTATCCAGTTCGTTACCATCGCTCGGAAATCAGGCCTTATTATTTCCGTTAAAGACATCTTTGATGATCCTCGTCTCTCTGCTGTCGCTTCTAATTGCGTTGAAAGTCAGGAGACTGGATCTCAAGAAATAGAGCCCTTTTCCCTGCTGCCAGCTGATGAGGTTGATACCATCAAGTTGACGATCAAGACCCAGTCACAGCTATTGAATATCGACAGCATAGAGGACGCCTATCCTTGCACTAGTCTCCAAGAGGGTTTAATGGCACTGACTGTCAAGCAACCCGGTTCTTACATTGCCAAATATGCATACAAACTCCCTGAACATGTTGATACAAACATGTTCCGGGAGGCATGGAATAAGACAGTGCTGACCTGCCACAATGCTAGAACAAGGATCATAATCCAAAACGGAGTCTCAATTCAGGCGGTTATAAATGAGGAAGCTAACTGGGACTCTACCGAAAACCTTTCTTTTGATGCCTACATGAAGACCACAAAACATATCGAGATGCAGTACGGAACCCGTCTTTGTCGATTTGCCCTGGTTCTAAATGACGAAGGGCCACGATACTTTGTTCTAGTCATGCACCACTCTATTTTTGATGGTTGGAGCCTAAATATCATGCTAAACACCCTCGAGAGTTATTACAAAGGCACATCGACTCCAGTCCTGGAACCATATCGCAATTTCATCAACTATAATATGCATCTTGACCACAGTGCTGCTGCAGAATATTGGAGTGATCAGCTTCATGGGGTTCAGAAGGCCGCATTCCCCAGGACAGGCGTCCTTGGCGAATCCGAATCCTTGACCGAAATCACCAAGTCATCTATTCAAATTCCCAACCTCGTGGATTCTCAAATCACCATGGCTACCCTTCTTCGTACGACCTGGGCTATCCTGCTTGCCAGATATTCTAACACTGATGATATCTGCTTTGGCACTACTGTATCTGGTCGCTACGCAGCAGTTTCCGACGTGGAGAGAATAGCCGGTCCTCTTATTTCCACAATGCCAGTCCGCGTTTGTCTGGACAAAGATGAAAGTGTCTCCCATCTATTGGAAAGGATTCAGCAGCAGGCTTCTGATGTTGTACCATTTGAACAATTTGGCCTTCGGAATATTAGCAAGCTAAGCAACGAGATTGATGAAGCCTGCGACTTCTCCAGCCTGCTGGTTATCCAACCCGCTCAACATTTTCCCCAGGAATCCGATGCTGTTTTGCTGCCAGCAGGATCTGATGTATACAACGAGGACGAAGCAATGGAAGGTTACTTCACTTATCCATTAGTTATCCAGGCTTTGACCTACAGTGAGCATATACAATTGGTGGTTACGTTCAACCCCACCGTTGTGTCTGCAATCCAAGTCGAGACACTCGCCAATCAATTCGACCATGTCTTGCATCAACTCGTTGTGCAAAAAGATCAGTCTCTGTCCTCACTCCGTCTCTCAACCCCTCAAGATCTTCAGAAGGCCATTGCATATAATTCAGGAGATCCTCGCATCATCCGATCATGCGTTCACCACCTTATCGAGCACCAAGCCCAAATCAATCCCGATTTGCTTGCTGTTGATGCATGGGATGACCAGCTAACATACAGTCAACTTGATTCTTGTGCTAATAGGTTGGCACGCTATATTATCAAATCCTATAATATCCAAGTGGGAGAGCTGGTTCATGTCTGCTTTGACAAGTCAGTCTGGTTTTATGTCTCCATCCTGGCTATCAATAAAGCCGGGGCTGCCTGGGTTCCCTTGGACCCTTCACATCCCATTGCAAGGCAGCGACAGGTCACCAATCAAACCCAAGCTCGACTGGCTCTAAGTTCTTCTTCCAATGTCGGCAGATGTACGTCTCTGGTCAAGAACGTGCTTGAGGTCACCGCTCTGCTGAACGAGAAGCTTTCCAGCTCCGTGAACGTACCAGGAGCGCCAGAGGTTGACGTCACCCCTGATCATCCCGTTTATGTTCTATTCACATCTGGTAGCACGGGTGCTCCTAAGGGCTTCGTCATGGAGCACGGGAGTGTCTGTACAAGTCAAACAGCTATTTCGGACCGGCTAGGGCTAGTTTCAGGAGTGCGGGTGCTACAATTCGCATCCTATGTCTTCGATCTTTGTATCGGCGAGATTGTTGCGTCTTTGATCATGGGAGCCACTCTCTGTGTTCCCTCAGAGGAAACCCGTTTGAGCGGTCTGAAGGAATTCATCAATGACAAGAAAGTGAAGTGGGCTTTCTTAACCCCTTCATTTGTGCGCACTTTGAAACCCGAGGACGTACCCGGTCTTGAGCTTCTATTGCTTACCGGCGAGGCTGTTGGCCGGGATGTTTTTGAGACCTGGATTGGCAAAGTTAGACTTACTACCGGTTGGGGCCCTGCGGAGACTTGTGTCTTCAGCACCCTCCATGAGTGGTACTCCATCGATGAGTCCCCTCAAACAGTTGGTCGCCCAGTAGGAGGCAGCTGTTGGATTGTGGATTCACAAGATCCTCAGATGCTTACCCCTACTGGTTGCATCGGTGAGGTGGTTATCCAGGGTCCTACCCTCCTTCGCGAATATCTTGGAGACCCGCAAAAGACCCAAGCTTCGATGGTTACTTCCCTTCCCGAATGGACCCCCAAACGGAATTCCACACCTTGGAACCGTTTCTTCAAATCCGGGGATCTTTGTTATTACAATGATGATGGAACTATACAGTTCATCAGCCGTAAAGATTCCCAGGTTAAGATACGTGGTCTGCGTGTTGAACTTGGCGAGGTTGAGTATCATGTACAGACAACTTTGAAGGGCGTGAAACAAGTGGTGGTGGATGTACTCAAAGGAGAAGCTGGAACTAGCTTGGTCGCTTACTTCTGCTTCTCTGATCAAACGCACATTTCTACCGGTCTCACACCCGATGATGTGCTACTTCCACTTACTGCTGATCTCAAGAATCAGATCAATAATGCTATCAGTCAGCTCAAAGTGACACTGCCGAGCTACATGGTTCCAACCGTCTTTTTGCCATGCCAATTCATGCCTTCTATCACTTCAACCAAGCTAGACAGAGGTGCTCTTAAAAGAATTTTGGCAGCGTTGGACGATGAGAATATGGCCATGTATTCCCTTTCAGATGAGGAGAAGCGGGCACCGCAGACCCCGATGGAATTCCGCCTCCAGGAGATATGGGCGAACGTACTCAAGGTCTCGAAAGATTCAATCGGTCGTGACAGCAGCTTCCTCAAGATTGGCGGAGACTCAATTACAGCCATCCAGTTCGTTACATCTGCTCGTGAAGCAGGTTTAGTCGTTACCGTCAATGATGTTTTTGCTGATCCTCGTCTCTTAGCAGTTGCTGCTAGGACGACGGAAGGTAAAGGAGAAGTGTATGCTGCAAAGCCATTTTCTTTGGTAGGAACAGAAAAAGTCGAGGCCATCAAATCAGTGGCCCGGCAACAATGCCAACTTGCCGCCGAGAATAAAATCGAGGATGCGTATCCTTGCACAGGTCTCCAAGAAGGGCTTATGGCTTTGGCAGTCAAACAGCCAGGGTCATATATCGCCAAATATGTTTATCGACTGCCTAGAAATATTGATATCCCTCGTTTTATGGCTTCTTGGAATAAGACAATTCAGCTTTGTACCAATCTACGCACGAGGTTCTTGGTACTAGATGGGATCTCAATTCAGGCAGTCATTCAAGAGCAGCCTTCTTGGGAAGCTCTTGATAACCCTGACCTAGGCTCGATTATGACCTTCTTCAAGGCAGTGAAAATGCAGTACGGTTCTAGACTTTGCAGGTATGCACTGGCGACCGAAGAAAATGGGGAGAAGCATTTTGTTCTCATTATGCACCATGCGATATTTGATGGTTGGAGTCTGAATCTTATCCAAAGCATACTGCATACCCTTTACAAGGATGAGCAAGTTCAACAGCTGTCACCATACTCGAGCTTCATTCGCTATACAACATATATCGATACCGCTCAAGCCGAAGCCTACTGGAAGACACAACTCTCTGGAGCCCAACGTACAACATTCCCAAGGACGGATCTCATCCATCCCACATCAACAAGTCGCATCCTCAAATGGACGATTCCATTTTCAAACTTGACAGAGAGCTCAATTACAAAGGCCACAGTCCTGCGAGCTGCTTGGGCTATTGTTCTTGCAAGGTACTGCGACACCAACGATATTTGCTTCGGTGCCTCTATCTCAGGCCGTCACGCACCAGTAGATGGCATTGAGAAAATGGCTGGTCCCGCTGTAGCTACTTTGCCGATTCGAATTAAACTAAACCAAGATGAGAGCATCTCAGACTTCCTGCAAACTGTTCAGATGCAAGCGTCTGATATGGTCAAATACGAGCAATTTGGTCTCCGCAACATCTTGCAAATCAGCCAAGAGTTCCAAGAAGCCTGTGACTTTTCAAGTCTGTTTGTTATTCAGCCGATGCAGCATTTCTCTGGAACCGGTACCGTGGATGGGCTATTAACTGACCCGAATGCTGACCTATACAATGAGGAGGAAACTGTCAAAGGTTATTTCACATATCCACTTGTCTTGCAAGCCTTGACTTATGACGATCACGTTGAAATTGTCTTCATATTTAACCCTGATGTTGTACCGGAGAATCAAATCCATGCATTGTCCAGCCACTTCAAACATACTGTCCAGCAGCTAAAAACAGCTGAGGAAGATGCCCAGTTGAACACAATATCGGTTGGCGGTGACTGGGATCTGAGTAGAGCGCTTGAATACAATTTCGATGCACCAGTCATCATTCAGCGCTGCATTCACGAGCTCGTTGAGATGCAAGCGCAACGTGACCCGAACGCCCCTGCAATCAGAGCGTGGGACGGAGAAATGACATATTCGGAACTCAACCAAGCTGCGAACCGATTAGCAAGTTTCCTGATTGAATACACTTCTACCAAATCAGGAGACTTTGTTCATGTTTGTTTTGAGAAGTCACTCTGGTTCTTTGTGGCCATTTTGGCAATTAACAAGACTGGTTGTGCTTGGGTGCCATTGGATCCCTCGCATCCTATCCAACGCCAGAAAGACATCGTTAAGCAAACTCAGGCACGTCTAGCTCTATGCTCACCTGCAAATGCAGCAATTTGCAAGGATCTCTTGGAAGATTACCAAGAAGTCACAAGTTCCTTTGATCAAGAATTAAAGGAAAACTTTGGAATCAACCCCATTATAACAGTCGAGGTTAACCCTGAACATGCTGCATACGTTCTGTTTACTTCCGGTAGCACTGGAATTCCCAAGGGAATTGTTATGCAGCATGGTGCAGTTTGCACTTCACAGATTGCTATTGCTAAGCGACTTGGTCTTACATCGGACGTCAACATATTACAGTTTGCATCCTTTGTCTTTGATCTTTGTATCGGCGAGATCATCGGCCCGTTGATTACCGGTGCCACAATATGTGTACCATCTGACGAGATGCGTCTAACCGGTCTTCAGGAGTTTGTCAAGGAGTATAAGATCAATTGGGCCTATCTTACGCCATCATTTGCTCGTACATTTAGTCCTTCTGATATGCCCGGCCTTGAGCTTCTGCTTCTCACTGGCGAAGCAGTGTCACGAGATGTATTCGAGACCTGGGTTGGAAAACTGCGCCTTGTTACAGGCTGGGGCCCAGCTGAAACTTGTGTGTTCAGCACACTTCATGAATGGCATACGAAGGAGGAGTCGCCCCAGAATGTTGGTCGTCCTGTGGGTGGATTCTGTTGGATTGTTGACCCCGACGACCACACTCGTCTTGCCCCAATTGGATGCATAGGCGAGGTGGTTATCCAGGGTCCAACCATCCTCCAAGAGTATCTGGCTGATCCCGCCAAGACTGCTGCAGCAACCGTGAGATCTCTTCCTCACTGGGCCCCGCAACGCGATTCAAAACACTGGAACCGCTTTTTCAAGTCTGGAGATTTGTGCTACTACAATCCTGACGGGACCATCCAATTCGTAAGCAGAAAAGACACGCAAGTCAAGATACGAGGTCTGCGTGTCGAGCTGAGCGAGGTCGAGCACCACATGAGATCTGCTCTCAAGGATGTCAGGCAAGTCATCGTGGATGTCCACCGCGGTAATTCCGGTACAAATCTTGCTGCGTTTTTGTGTTTCAGTGATGAAACCCGCCAGGGCACTGGTTCCGAAGACATCCTTCTGCCCCTCAGTCCCGATATCCACTCGCAGTTGATGACTGCAGTTGGACAGCTCAGCATGTCGCTGCCAAGCTACATGATCCCGGCAATATTCTTCCCCTGCAAGTTTATGCCATCCATCACCTCCACAAAGATTGATCGAGGTGGACTAAAACGCCGCGTGGCGAAATTGAAACAGCAGGAGTTGGCCGAATTCTCTCTTGCCAGCAGTGACAAGAGGCCTCCTTCTACTCCCATGGAAGCGCAAGTGCAGGAAATCTGGGCAGCGGTCCTGAAGATCCCAAAAGAGACCATTGGTCGCGATGATAGCTTTCTTCGTATTGGCGGAGATTCCATTACTGCAATCCATTTTGTGTCTTCTGCTCGCGAGGCCGGTTTGGCCATTACTGTCAAGGACATCTTTGAAGATCCTCGCCTGTGTGCTATCAGTAACAAGGTCACCGTGGTCGAGGAAGCTTTATCGTATATCTCCAAGCCATTCGCTCTGCTTCCTCAAAACATATTCGATGGAATTACTAGCACTATTCAAAGTGATTGTAAGCTATCGAGCAAACAAGATATCGAAGATGCTTATCCTTGTACTGGTATCCAGGAAGGTCTGATGGCCTTGGCAGTTAAGCAGCCCGGTTCATACATTGCAAAGTATGTGTACCGGCTTCCTGATAACTTGGACAAGGCTCAATTCAAGGAAGCCTGGGCCCAAACCCTCGACCTGTGCAGCAATCTACGAACTAGGATTATCGCCCAAGATGGAGCATCGTTCCAAGCTGTCATTCGTGAGAAGCCTATGTGGGAACAGACTACCGGCGCCGACCTCAAAACTTTTATGGAGACGACTAAGAGCGCTAGGATGCAATATGGCTCGCGTCTCTGCCGATATGGTCTCGTAACTGACTTGAGCAGCGAAAACTATTTTGTTCTTATGATGCACCACGCAATCTTTGATGGTTGGACTTTGAACATCATTCTGAATACCGTTCGTCATGCTTTCGCTGGGCGGCCAGTCTCGCCCCTGCAACCGTACTCCGGCTTCATCGATTACGTCCGACAGATTGATGAGGATAAGGCCAAGTCTTACTGGGAAAGTCAACTTGACGGAGCTAAGCAATCAGTTTTCCCTCGCGTCGAACTCAACTCTAAACCTGGTAGTCGCGTTATGAAGAAGAACATGACCATTGGTAGCCTCCAAAACAGCTCCATTACCAAGGCTACAATCCTTCGAGCCGCTTGGGCAATGGTCCTCGCTCGTTACTGTGATTCGAGCGACGTCTGCTTTGGCAGTACAGTGTCTGGCCGCCATGCCCCAGTGCTCGGGGTAGAGCGAATGGCTGGCCCGGTTATTGCTACCGTTCCAGTTCGCGTTCGCCTCGACTCTGGAACCAAACTTCTGGATTTCTTGGACGGCATCCAGAAGCAAACTGCAGAGATGGTGGCTTTTGAGCAATTTGGCCTTCGCAAAATTTCCAACGTTAGCGAAGACGCGAGGCAAGCCTGCGACTTCACAAGTTTGCTTGTTATCCAGCCAATGCAGCATCTGGAAGCCGGTACCGGTTCGCAGTCATCAGAGAACCTGTTCTCGGCCGGTCCAGACTCTTACCAGGCTGAAGATGCTGTTGAAGGCTACTTTACCTACCCCTTGGTCGTTCAGTGCCTGACCTACAGCGACCACGTGGAGCTTCTTCTGGTTTACAATCCTAACATCATAACTGAAATGCAAATGGAAGCCCTTTCTCAGCATTTTGACCACGTTGTTACTCAAATGACCCAGTTTAACGACGTATCTATCGAGGCTATTTCCCTTGCTAGCGGCTGGGATTTGAGTATGGCGCAGGCTTACAACTCTGAGAGACCCCGAGTCGTTGAGACTTGTATTCATCAGCTTATTGAAACACAAGCATTTGCCAAACCTGATGCCGTTGCGATTGATGCTTGGGACGGCCAATTGACATTCTCTCAACTAAATAAAGCCGCATCCAGGCTGGCTAATTACCTTGTCAACTGTTACAACGTCCATGTCGGAGACTTCATTCATGTCTGCTTCGAAAAGTCTATGTGGTTTTTTGTCGCTGTTCTGGCTATCAACAAAGCAGGAGCTGCTTGGGTGCCTTTAGACCCCTCGCACCCTATCCAAAGGCAACAACAGATTCTCAAACAGACTGGCGCTAGCATTATCCTGTCATCGCCCACTCAGGCTAAAAAGTGCGCTTCTCTTTCATCGCTTGTAATTCAGGTGACTGGCCATCTCGACCAAAAGCTGCGTGCTACCGGCTGCGAGATGACACCTATAACCGGGGTCAATGCCTCAAACGCTGCCTATGTGCTCTTCACCTCTGGAAGTACCGGCACACCTAAGGGTCTGGTTATGCAGCATGGTGCTCTCTGCACTTCTCAACTTGCTATTGCAAAGCGTCTTGGGTTGAGCTCGGATGTCAGGATTCTGCAATTTGCATCTTTTGTTTTTGATCTATGCATTGGTGAAATTTTCGGCCCCTTGATTATGGGTGCTACGTTATGCATTCCATCCGACGAAATCCGGACAGACGGCCTCAAAGACTTTATCAAGAAAATGCGCATCAACTGGGCCTACCTCACTCCTTCATTCACCCGAACCTTCAAGCCCTCTGATCTACCTAGCCTTGAGCTCCTTCTTCTGACTGGCGAATCAGTCTCTAGGGACGTCTTTGAGATGTGGGTTGGCAAGGTCCGTCTTGTCACTGGTTGGGGTCCTGCAGAAACATGTGTGTTCAGTACCCTCAACGAATGGTACTCGATTGAAGAGTCTCCCCAGAACATCGGTCGCCCAGTTGGCGGTTTCTGCTGGGTTGTCGATCCTCAAGACCCTCAAAAGCTCGCCCCGATCGGAACCATCGGAGAGGTTGTCATCCAAGGCCCAACATTGTTACGCGAATACCTTGATAACCCAGTTCAAACTGCTGCTGCTACTGTAACTGACCTACCGGAGTGGGCTCCGCAGAGGCAGAAGGGTAATTGGAACCGATTCTTCAAGTCTGGCGACCTTTGCTATTACAACCCCGATGGTACACTCCAGTTTATTAGCAGAAAGGACACACAAGTCAAGATCCGCGGTCTTCGTGTTGAATTGGGCGAAGTCGAACACCATTTCCGTGCCTCGATGCCCAGTGTCCGACAAGTCGCTGTGGAGTTGTTTAAGGGTAACGCTGGAATGACGTTGGCCGCATACTTCTCTTTCAGCGACGAGACTCACATGTCTAACATGGGCATGATGGCAGAAGACTTCCTTCTTCCTATCAATAAGGAGCTTAAGGAAAAGATAGGTGCAGCCATTAGCCAAATGTCAGTGACATTGCCGAGCTACATGGTCCCAACCCTGTTCTTCCCTTGTAATTACATGCCCTCTATTACATCTACCAAACTTGATAGAGGAACTCTCAAACGGCTGACAGCGTCACTGTCGAAGGAGCTGTTAGCTGCTTACTCTCTTGCAAACGAGGACAAACGGGCACCTGAAACCCCAATGGAGGTCCGAGTCCGGAAGGCATGGGCGACAATCTTGAAAATCCCTGAGCAATCTATCGGCCGTGATGATAGTTTCTTGAGGATAGGTGGTGACTCTATCACCGCTATCCAGTTTGTCACACTCGCCCGCGAAGAAGGCTTTACTATCACGGTCAAAGATATCTTTTCTGATCCTCGACTATTGGCAGTGGCTGCCAAAATTATTGATGCTGAAGCTCTCTCATTTGACGTCGAGCCATTCAGTCTCATCAGCACAACTCTAGCTGATATTAAGGCTGCTATCCGAAGCGAGTGCCAAATTGCATCTGAAGACCTTGTGCAAGATGCCTATCCCTGCTCAAGCTTGCAGGAAGGTCTTATGGCGTTGGCCATAAAACAGCCTGGTTCATACACGGCAAGATACATCTACCAGCTTTCCAATACTATTGACGTGGCACGCTTCAAGCAGGCATGGGACAAAACATTAGATGTTTGTGCTAATCTGCGCACAAGGATCATCATCCATAACGGCGTTTCCATTCAAGCAAGCCTCAAGGAACAAGCTGCCTGGGAGCCCACGACCAATATTAAAGATCTGAACACCTATCTTGGTACAACTCATAAAATCAATATGCAATATGGCTCTCGACTCTGCCGCTATGCGCTTGTTACGGATAAAAATAATAGGCGATTCTTTGTACTCATTATTCATCACACTATCTTTGATGGTTGGACCTTGAACATCATGTTGAATACTTTGCACAGCGCCTATCACGGAACATCATCCCCAAAGCTCTTGCCTTATTCGACCTTTATCAATTATACTGGTTTAATTAATGAGGCTGATGCGAAATCATACTGGCACTCACAATTGCACGGTGCTCGGTCGGCGACTTTCCCTCGGGCTCCCGTTTCAAATCACGCTAAATCTGCGACCTCTATGCTGAAGATCAGCAAAGCATTTCCCAAGGCAGTAGACACTTCCATTACCAAGGCAAACCTTATCCGTGCTGCATGGGCTATTATGCTTGCGCGATATGCTGATACCAACGATATCTGTTTCGGTACCACAGTCTCCGGTCGCAACGCGCCATTATCCGGCATTGAGACAACTCCTGGGCCAACCATTGCTACTGTTCCGGTACGATTGTCTATTGATAAGGAGCAATCAGTGTCACAATTCCTTGAGAATGTCCAACAACACGCGTCTGATATGATCGCTTATGAGCAGTTTGGCCTGCGCAACATAGCCAGTGTGAGTGCAGATGCCAAGGAAGCATCTACTTTCACCAGCTTGTTGGTCATTCAACCTTTGGAACAAATTTCTACGGAAAATAGCTCTGATGAGACCATATTCGCCCCTACAGTTGACATCTCCTCAGAAGATGTTGGTCAGTCTCTCGATGGCTATTTCAACTATCCTCTTGTGAACCTTTGCAAGATTCTCCCTGGCAGTGTCGATATGGACTTTGTCTACGATCCTGCCATTGTGAGCGAACCAAGCCTTCAAGCCTTCTCGCTCCAGCTATATCACGTTATTGAGCAGCTTTGTATCCAAAGAGAAAGCCCTCTCAGTGCTGTCAATATCGCTGGTGAGTGGGATATACAACAAGCCATCGCATGGAACAGCCACGACAGTGAATTAGAAGTTCCAGATACCTGCATTCACGACTTATTCATTCAGCAAGCACGGGCTAGCCCTAATGATGTTGCCGTATCCGGCTGGGACGGAGAATTTTCCTACAAGGAACTCGATGAAGCATCAGACAGACTATCTCACTATCTTATTGATAACTTCGGGCTTAAACCAGGAGATTTAGTTGTCGTTTGTTTTGAGAAGTCGGTCTGGTTTGTTGTCGCAGTTCTGGCTATCAACAAGGCTGGTGGTGCGTGGGTGCCTCTTGATCCAGCTCACCCTTCAACGCGCCACAAGCAGATCGTGCAGCAGACTGAAGCTAAGATCGCACTGGCTTCATCGAGTACTGGTGGAAAATGCTTTGGACTGTTATCCGATACCATCATTGTTTCTGCTGACCTTGATCAAGAGCTTGATAAACATTCCAAGTCAATGGCTGCACGTCAAACAACTGTTCGCATCTCACCCGCTCATCCTGCCTACGTTCTATTTACTTCCGGTACTACTGGTGTTCCGAAGGGCGTTGTCATTCAGCACCGCGCTTTGTGTACTAGTCAAAAGGCAATTAGTCGAAGACTGGGAGTTCGACCCGGCGTTAGACTCTTGAACTTTTCTGCCTATGTCTTTGATGTCAATGTCGGCGAAATCTTCTGCTCTCTCATCTCCGGAGCGACAGTTTGCATTCCCTCTGACCATGATCGAATCAATGACCTTCCTAGCTTTATTAATAAGCACCAAGTCAACTGGGCTTTCTTCACCCCGACATTTGCACGAACAATCAAACCTGCAGATGTACCTAGCCTCGAAGTAGTATTACTTCTGGGCGAGGCTGTTAGTCAGGACGTTTTTGACACCTGGTACGGAAAGGTTTCTCGTTTGGTCAACGCATGGGGACCTGCCGAAACCTGCGTGTTTAGCAGTATCCATGAATGGACATCGCCAAGCGAATCTCCTACAACTATTGGCCGACCTGTGGGTGCGCACTGCTGGATTGTCAGCCAAGACGATCCTCGCACTTTGGCACCAATCGGTTGCGTGGGTGAGATTGTGGTGCAAGGACCAACCTTGCTACAAGAGTATTTGTCTAATCCAACTATAACCGCCAAAGCTATTGTGGCAGAACCTCCACAGTGGGCAACCAACCGGGAATCTCCCTACTGGAATCGATTCTACAAAACTGGCGATCTTGCATCCTATAACAACAACGGCACTATAGAATATGTCGGCCGCAAAGATACCCTTGTCAAGATTCGTGGTTTGCGTGTAGAATTGGGCGAGATTGAGTACCAATTCCGCGCAGCACTACCGAATTTGAAACAGGTCATTGTGGACATGGTTCCAGGCAATGCAGGTCCTGGTCCTGCACTAGCTGTATACTTTTCATTCAGTGAAGATAGCTTCCTGTCCACAACAGGAGGTACGGACGCGAATAGTGTCCTTACTCCGATCACCGAAGACATGAAACTAGATCTGTCTTCTGCCATCAGCCGTGTATCTTCAATTTTGCCAAGTTATATGGTTCCCACTTTGTTCTTCCCATGCAAGGCTATGCCCTGCATTTCATCCAATAAGATTGATAGAGGAACTCTCAAAAGACTAGCTACCGAGTTAGAAAGGGAGGAGTTATCCCAATTCTCGCTAGTTGATAGTGTCAAGATGCCTCCTCAGACACCAATGGAGGAGCACATGCAACAAATTTGGGCGACAGTTCTTAAACTACCCAGAGAATCAATTGGCCGCAGTGATAGCTTCTTGTCAATTGGAGGTGATTCTATCAGTGCTATACAGCTCGTCACCATGGCTCGCGAAATTGGCCTAGCTCTTAGTGTCAAGGATATCTTTGATGACCCGCGGCTTTTTGCTGTTGCTACAAAGACAACCATGGCCGATGATGCTTCACCTTACCAGTCTATTCCATTTGCACTCTTGCCCGAAGGTGAAGAAGACTCCATCAAAACTGCAGTGCGTCAGGAATGCGGTTTGCCCATGGAACAAGTGATCGAGGATGCATACCCCTGCACGAGCCTACAAGAAGGTCTTATAGCGTTGGCGGTCAAGCAACCCGGCTCATACATTGCCAGAAATATTTACCGCCTTCCAGACAACATCAACAAGGCTGACTTTGAGGCTGCTTGGGCTCATACTATGAAGCTTTGCACAAACCTGCGTACAAGGATTGTGGCTCGAGATGGTGCCTCGTTCCAAGCCATCATCAAAGAGGAACCGTCCTGGGAGCAAACATCGGGTATGAATCTGGCGGGCTTCATCCAGAAAGCCAAAAATATCAATATGCAGTATGGCTCTCCCCTTTGTCGCTATGCTTTCATCGATGAAGGTGACGACAAGAAATACTTTGTTCTATTTATCCACCATGCTGTGTTCGATGGATGGTCATTGAGCAATGTTCTTGGCATACTTCAATCTTGCTTCTCGGGTCAGAATGTCCTGACGCCCCAGCCATACTCGACCTTTATTAGCTACACACAGCAGCTCAACCACGAAGCTTCCAACGACTACTGGAAGGATCAACTTGATGGAGCCCAACCCTCAAGGTTCCCGCGTGTGGCTACTGATGCGCCACTCGCCAATTCCTTTGTCAAGTCCAAGATTGAATTCGATGCATCAAGCAAGGATTCAATTACAAAGGCAACAATTCTTCGTGCAGCTTGGTCATTGGTTTTGGCCAAATATTGTGACACCAATGATGTCTGCTTTGGTTCTATTGTCTCCGGCCGCCATGCGCCTGTCCCAAATATTGAGACCATGTCGGGTCCTACTCTGGCTACTGTTCCAGTTCGAGTGCGACTTGACTCTTTAATGGGTGTCTCGGCTTTCCTTCAGATGATTCAACAACAAAGCACAGATATGGTTGCCCATGAACAATTTGGCCTCCGTAACATTTCCAAAATCAGCAAGGCAGCAAAGGAAGCTTGTGATTTCTCAAGCTTATTAATCATTCAACCTCTGCAACGCTTAGCCACCAGCAACAAACCAAAACAAGCGGACGCCTTGCTCTCAGCTGGCCCAGACTCTATCACTGCCGAGGAAACCGTTGAGGGTTATTTCACTTACCCGTTGGTCGTCCAATGCTTAGTGAGCGACAATGAGGTTGAGTTATTGCTGATCTACAACCCCGAGGTTATTTCTGAGTCTCAGATGACGACGCTATCTCACCATTTCGATTGCGCGGTCAGGGGCCTGTTAACCCGACAACAGCATCGCGTCGGAGATGTCTCAATTACCAGCCATTTCGATGTGAAGAAAGCATTAGACTATAACCCAGGGGCACCAGAGCTGGTAGAGGCTTGCGTACACCAGCTTGTGGAGAGACAGGCACGGATCCGACCCAGCGAAATCGCTATTGATGCTTGGGATTGCAGGATGACTTACTCAGAGTTTGACGCCGCTTCTAGCAGGCTGGCCCATCACCTTATCAACTCACACAGCGTTAAACGGGGCCATTTCGTTCACGTTTGTTTCGAAAAGTCGATTTGGTACTTTGTTGCTATATTTGCTGTGAATAAGGCGGGCGCTGCCTGGGTTCCATTGGATCCCTCTCATCCTGTTCAACGCTTGCAACAAATTGTCAGACAAACCGGATCCCATCTGATTCTAACCTCGCCTAACAGCACTGAAAAGTGTACACAATTGGTGCCAGGCATAATCGAGGTAACTGCCAGTCTTCATGAGCAGCTTCGACTCGCGCGAACTCCTCATACAACACCAGTAACTGGCGTTGCTCCCTCCGATGCAGTGTATGTACTTTTTACCTCTGGGAGCACAGGTCTTCCGAAGGGAGTGGTTATGCAACACCGCGCAGTGTGTACCAGTCAAGTGGAGATTGCCTCACGCCTCAAACTCACTACACAGGTCAGAATGTTACAATTCGCCTCCTTTACATTCGACGTTTCTGTTGGTGAAATAATAGGGTCTTTAATCACTGGTGCTACCCTTTGTGTGCCATCTGACGAAGCGCGTTTAACCGGACTTGAGAATTTTATCAACACCATGAATGTTACCTGGGCTTACCTGACGTCCTCATTCACGCGTACCCTTAAGCAATCAGAGATTCCAGGCTTGGAACTTCTCATGCTTACAGGTGAGGCTGTTGACCGAGACGTCTTTGATGCTTGGGTCGGCAGGGTTCGCCTTGTGGCCGGCTGGGGACCTGCAGAGACTTGTGTGTTTAGCACCTTGAATGAATGGTATTCAGCCAAGGAATCACCTCGCAATATCGGACGGCCAGTAGGAGGCTATGGCTGGATAGTTGATCCTCAAGATCCCCAAAAGCTGGCTCCAATTGGTTGCATAGGAGAAATTATTATCCAAGGTCCTACTCTTCTCCAAGAGTATCTAAATGACCCAGCCAAGACTTCAACAGCAACTGTCACTCAACTTCCTGATTGGGCACCCAGCCGAACCACCGCTCCTTACAACCGGTTCTACAAAACCGGCGATTTGTGTTATTACAACCCTGACGGCACGATCGAATTCGTCGGTCGTAAGGACACGCAAGTTAAGATTCGCGGGCTCCGGGTTGAGCTCGATGAAGTTGAGCATCACTTCCGCACAGCGCTACCAGAGTTACGCCAAGTTGCAGTTGAGACATTCAAAGGAGAAGTAGGCACTGCGCTAGCTGTGTACTTTTCTTTTAGCGATGAAACTCGAGTCTTGACTCAGGGTGGCCTCGATACCAACAATATCCTTTTGCCTATGGAAAGTGCTCTCCAGCAAAAGATCGCCATTGCGATCAGCCATATGTCCATTACTCTACCCAGCTATATGGTTCCCACAATTTTCTTCCCTTGCCAATTTATGCCGGCCAATGCATCAATGAAGCTTGATAGAGGGACTTTGAGACAGTTGACCTCAACCATTGACAAAGAATTACTGTCCGTATACTCTCTTACGGACAGTGAGAAGCGTGCCCCAGAGACATCCATAGAAGCTCAAATCCAGCAGGCTTGGTCTACTATTCTCAAGATCCCTAAACAATCAATTGGGCGCGATGATAACTTCCTTCAACTTGGTGGAGATTCTATCACCGCAATCCAATTCATTGCATTTGCCCGGGAGTCTGGTCTGACGATCACAATCAAGGACATTTTTGCTGATCCTCGATTGTCGGCTGTGGCTTCCAAGGCCACCCAAGACGAAGGACCATCGTTTGAAGTCCAACCTTTCGGCCTACTGCCAAGTGTCGCCTCAAGTGAAATCAAGACTACTTTCCGAGACAAGTGCAGTCTTGCATTTGGAGAAGATATCGAAGATGCTTATCCTTGCTCAAGTCTCCAGGAAGGCCTTATGGCACTGGCCGCCAAGCAGCCTGGCTCATATACGGCTAGATATGTGTATAAACTCTCCAGTGAGCTTGACATTGATAGATTCAAGTCGGCCTGGAATCACACTCTGGAACTCTACAGTAATCTCCGCAGCAGAATCCTGATTCAAGACGGCATATCAATCCAGGCTATTATCGATGAACAACCAAAATGGGAATCCACCACTGGTGCTAAAGACCTTCGTTCCTTTATGGCTTCCGTAAGCGGAATTCAAATGAAATACGGTTCTCGACTGTGCCGATATGCCCTGGTTTCCGATCAACATGGCGCAAGCTTTTTTATCCTTATTATTCACCATTCAATCTTTGATGGCTGGACCATAAGTATGGCGCTTAGCACTGTCCAGAGCCTCTACTTCAGAAACACAATTCCAACAGTCCGACCTTACTCCAGCTTTATCAACTATGCCATGTCTATCAACAAGGTTGACGCTGAGTCATATTGGAAAACGGAATTACTGGGAGCTCAACGCGCTGCCTTCCCTCGTCTACATACTTCACAATCTGAGCCTATTAGCCGTGTCATGGAGAAAACAATTTCCTTCCCAATGTCTCGGCATTCTTCGATTACAAAAGCTACTATCATCCGAGCCGCATGGGCAATCATGCTCGCTCGATACTCGGATTCAGATGATATCTGCTTTGGCACGACAGTCTCTGGCCGCAACGCGCCTTTGCCCAATATCAACTTCATGCCTGGACCTACTCTCGCAACCGTTCCAGTAAGGGTTCGCTTAAACAAAGATGAACCAGTGGCAACTTTCCTCCAGAGAATTCAAACACAGGCTTCAGAAATGGTTACATATGAGCAGTTCGGTCTTCGTAATATCGCGAATGTCAGCGCTGAAGCAAACGAGGCATGTGATTTCTCGAGTTTACTCGTTATTCAACCGATGCAAAGGTCACTTACCGGAGAGGACTCAGACGATACATTTTTCACTCCTCTGAGCTCCGACTCATATAGTGCCGACCAATCTCTGGATGGGTACTTTAACTACCCCCTTGTTAGTATGTGCAATGTTTATGACGACCATATTGGCATGAGCTTCGCATATGACTCCAACCTCATCCATGAGTCCAAATTGCAGGCATTTTCTGAACAATTTGACCACGTCATCCATCAACTATCTATGCAAGAAAGCAGTCTACTTGGTGATCTAGATATTGCCAGCCAGTGGGATGTTCAGAAGGCTGTCGAATGGAACGCCCATAACAATGATCTCAAAATCATAGACACTTGCTTCCATCAGCTTTTCACAGAACAGGCTAAATTCAGGCCGAATGACCTTGCCATATCTGCATGGGATAATGATTTTACATACAGCCAGCTTGATGAGATGTCCAACCGAGTTTCTCACCTTCTTATCGACCTCTTTGGAGTCCAGGTTGGTGATCTCATCCACGTCTACTTTGAGAAGTCGGCTTGGTTCATTATTGCTATTCTGGCTATCAATAAGGCTGGAAGTGCATGGGTTCCGCTTGACCCAGCTCATCCTTCGTCGCGCCACAAGCAAATTATCCAGCAAACCGGCGCAAAAGTCATCGTCACCTCCCCGACTTATGCCAACACCTGCTCCAAGCTGGTCCCCTGTGTGCTCGAGCTCTCTGCGTCAGCTCTCGAAGAAAGTTCGAATATACAATCATCCACGAGACCACCAGAAGTTGATGTCTCGCCTGCCGATCCTGCCTATGTGCTCTTCACCTCCGGCAGCACAGGTGTCCCCAAGGGCGTCATTATGCAACATCACTCTCTCTGCACTAGCCAAACCGCAATAAGCGCCCGGCTAGGCATCAAGCCGGGCGTTAGGCTTCTAAACTTCTCTGCCTACGTGTTTGATGGCGCTGTCGGTGAGATCGTTGGTTCTCTTATTTCTGGTGCCACAGTGTGCGTTCCTTCTGACCATGATCGCATGAATAACCTTCAAGGCTTCATTCGCGAGAGGAATGTCAATTGGGCCTATCTTACTCCTTCCTTTGTCCGTACAATTAAGCCAGCTAATGTCCCGAGTCTTGAGCTATTACTGCTTGTTGGTGAAGCTGTCAGCCAAGATGTCTTCGGTACCTGGTATGGCAAGGTTCGATTGCTCAATGGCTGGGGTCCTTCCGAGACTTGCGTCTTGAGCAGCATTCACGAGTGGAAATCCTTGGCCGAGTCGCCGCTCACTATCGGTCAACCCGTTGGTGGCTTTGGCTGGATTGTTGACTCCGAGGATCCCCAGAAGCTGGCACCGATCGGCTGTATTGGCGAAATCGTCATCCAAGGGCCTACTCTGCTTCGTGAATACCTCTCTAATCCGACTCAAACAGCCAATAGCACCATTACCCAGTTGCCACCATGGGCTCCCAAGCGCAACCATCCCCGGTGGGGCCGCTTTTATAAGACCGGTGATCTCGGATGTTATAATACTGACGGTACGATTGAGTATATGGGTCGCAAAGATACTCAAGTGAAGCTTCGAGGTTTACGCATTGAGCTTGGGGAGGTGGAGCAGAATATCCGCAAGGCACTTAAGGGCGTCAAACAGGTTGTTGTAGACGTCATTAAGGCCGATCGTGCCTCCAAACTTGTTGCCTACTTCTCCTTCAACGAAGAAATGAAGCTTGCCAGCTCTACCAATGTATTCCTCCCTCTTACATCCGATTTAGAGGAGGAGGTCACTGCCATGGTTGGGCAACTTCAAATAACGCTCCCTCGGTATATGGTCCCGTCGGTCTTTATCCCTTGCAGCCACCTGCCTTCTATTACTTCGGGCAAGCTTGATCGCAAGGGGCTTCACAGCATGGTACATGCTCTTTCTTCCGATGAAATGGCTAGCTATGCCCTCGTTGGCCGCAGTTACCGCGCACCAGAAACCGAGATGGAGACCAAGATGCAGCAGATGTGGTCAAACATTCTTAACCTGCCTCTTAATTCTATTAGCCGAGATGATAGCTTTTTCGCACTCGGTGGTGATTCAATTGCTGCTATCCAATTGGTAGCTCAGCTTGGTGAACAGAGTCTCACTCTGACCGTCGCCAAGATCTTCGAAGATCCTCGCCTGCTACATGTTGCAGCCGCGGTATCATTGGCAACAGATGAGGACAGGCCAACAATAAAACCATGGGACTTGATCCCCGAGGCTGCTCGTTCTGATGTTACGAAAGAAGCTGTTGAACAGTGCAATATTGACTCAGATCAAATCGAGGATGCCTTCCCTTGCACCCCTATACAGAACACCCTCTTCAACTACGTACTGAAGGACCCGACTTGCCACTACACACGATATGGCTTCAAAATTCCTCGCGATGTTGAACTCACCAAGTCTGTTCTCAGTCGTGTTTTCTCATTCTGCGACATTTTGCGCACGAGGTTCATCCGCACTATACACGGCCCTCTGCAGGTTGTGTTAAACACAGAACCGGTGTGGCGACAGCTCCATATTGATAATCTCTCTGACATTATCAACCTACCTCGACCCGCCGTGGGCTACGGAACACCCCTTACATTCTTGACCTTTGTCACTGGAAAAAACCAAAACTATTTGATTTGGGACATCCATCATGTCTTATACGATGGACCAACCATTAGTTCCATTTTCACACTCGTTCTACAAGTTTTTGATGGCCAAGAGCTTTCTCGATACACACCCCTTAGTCACTATGTTGGCCATCTCCTCTCAACCGACCAGGAGGATATGCGACAGTATTGGCTCTCTCAACTTGAAGGCGCGAATACAACACAATTTCCTAGCATAGGCGCCCCTTCATGTGCTAAGAAGTCCACCACCATAGTCGAAAAGGAGCTGCATGTCCCAACGCATCAAGTTCCCAACATAACACTGCCAACCCTGCTGAGAGCTGCTTGGGCACTTCAGCTTTCCAAGTACCTTGATTCTGATGATGTTGTCTTTTGCCACCTCCTCTCTGGGCGTAACACGCCTTTTGCGAGCATCCAAAGCATTATAGGGCCAACACACACCTATGTTCCTATTCATGTTCGTCTTGATAAGGGATCCTCTATTTCACAGTTTCTAGCTGGCATGCAAGAACAAGCAAATGAAATGGTCCCCTACCAGCATATTGGCTTAGAGAACATTGCCAAACTCAGCAATGTGGCTCGAGACGCATGTGATTTCAGGCACATTTTCATGGTGCAGACACCGCTAAGGCTTGGGTATAATGCGGGAATAAATCGCGATCTGCCAATTGAGCCTATTTATGTCCCTGAGGATGACCATTTCGAGATCTACCCTCTCGTTGTGCAGTGTATTCCAAAGGCAGGCAAGGATATGAAATTTTTGGTCAAATACAACACACAATTTATTACATCAGAACTGGTTGAAAAGATCTACGGGGACTTTGGTAATATTACCACTCAATTGGCAACGGCAGACCCAAACCAAGCCCTTTCAGAACTTGGATTTTTTCTTCCTTGATCTTCGTCAGCTAGCCCCATAGAATCCATCTTTTAGAATTTGCACAATCTTTACATAGCGTCAAGTTAGATTTCAGTTTTTAATTTAATTGTTTCAGGAATCAAGTATAGATTATGAGATTGAACCTCTTGCTTACTTCTGACACATCCCTTTTCCAAGTCTTCGATCCTTTCCAGCTTTTCCCAAAGCTGGTGAAAAATTTACGTTGGCCTCAAGCACACAATAATTCATCGACACAGCACGCACGGCTTGCTTTCAATAACGAATCAACCTAATCCGTAGGAACCGTGGGCGACAGATTGATGAGTGACGCTCGTGTGTTGGTAAGCACGGTATTTTGGGCCGGTTGCGATCTCTTTCATCGAACTACTTTCCTGAATATCATAATTTATGCCCTGGACTTTTGCTACCAACATTTTAAGTGATCTGCCTAATGCTCGTAGCTCCCCCCATCTAAAATCACATTTACAAGCCTGTTTTAGCGCCCGTGGTGCGTATAGAGTCACTTGGACAAGAAAAAACGAGGGTCAAATGTTGTTGGTTGATGTAACCAGGTTAAACAGAACACTAAGAGGCCTGCAGAAGCTGTTACCTATGTGTCAGGTGCCGCCCCAAACGGCGGCCTCTACCTTTACACATCAGTCTGAATTGAAACATTTGTGTTTTATGTATATTTTACAAAGTCCAACTCTTACAAAGGCAATAATAGAGCCTTTTAATGGCAGTGCGTAACCAATCGCAAAAGCTCCTTGCAGGGTATGCGATGGGGGTATCTCAACAGGATCAAAGCCACGAATGCTACCTTGGACTTATTTTCTTGCCACGTATTGTTAGGATCAGCTAACAATCCCTTCAACAGTGCCCATGTATTTGGTAACTGTAATGCAAGGTAGATTGGTCAGTGACTTTAGCGCAGAGTCATAAGATCAAGACTTACCTCGTTCTCCATCATTCTGTTGAGAACTGGGGTCATCAGATTGATATCATGAGCAGTTATTTCGTGGTGCCGTGCTGCAGCAGATATTGACTTGAGGATATATTCAAGGCCGTTATTTGAAGCATCTCCTTCCAACGTAAGCATTCTTTCTGTTGTCTTGAGCAGTTCCTCATGGAACCCCCGCCGCTCCCAATCACTCCAGCTCTGCGCATTCTGGAACGCCGCAGCGATGAAGGTAGGCAAACCTCTGGCGCGACTCTGCTGCTGTTCCACCCGCATCGATGATGACTTGTCAAAGTTGCCACTGTAGTAGGCTATCACCATTTCATCAAAGCTCTTGTAGCCAACTGCTCGTGCGCAGTCCAGCACATATTCAACCCGATGGTCAAGTGGGCGTTGCGCTAATGGGACTTTGCCGCCATCGCCTCTTTCAGTTTGCTGTACATCATCAGGCAGACGCTGTTGTGGCGGTGGTATGTGTGCGGCAGACGTTGGGTAAATGTTCTGCCGATCTCCCTGGGCAAACAATTCGGTCCATGTCTCAAATGGATCACTGGAATCCATCATATCATTAGTTTTTGGTGATGATATGTGGCTGCTATTGCCTTTCTCTCCTTTGAAGAATTAATATAAATCTCATCTGATATGAAATTCGGCCTGGTTGGAGACCTACCAGGTGTTATATTTTCTTGCATCAGAATATCCATCGTAGTCGAATAAGGATCGACTATCCGCCCAGTTTGTACAGCTGAGCACTCAGTCGCTTGTTTCTCGGTTTCACCGAATGATTGCTCTGATAATGACTTTGCAGGCATGGGGTGGGTCTTTGGCGTTTTTGGACCATGCAATCCATTCACCATGAATTGGTGTGATTTAAGTTCGTGTTTCTCAACCACCTTTTGCGGTGTGGGTTGATCATGATGATGACTCGCCATGGCTTGGCGCCTGCTCAGTTCTTCGAAATTCCGCCTCTCTTTGATATGATGCCGCGTTTGGGTTTTGTGAAGGCGCAGTTTCATTTGTTGACCTAAATATCTTCAGATCTGACTTGAAATACATGAGGAATAGTACTGACGATATGCTCTGTGTGCGATCCTCTTTTGTATTCTCTCCTTTTTGTCTGGGCCTACCAGGTCAGCACAACTGGCCATGGGCTCGGTTTCTACTGACTTCGACAGTACAGGCTTCTCCATCACGTGCATTGATTTCGATATTTCGATGCGAACTTCAACATAAGATTAAATGTGTGCTCGCAAACTATCAAAGTCTCATTTGAAACGTTTCATGATGGAACTTGATGCCGATGACCCAAGTTCTTGCTTTTAATGCGGCCAAATAGCATGTGGATCCCAATGCCAGTGCCAATCATTGGACCAACCATGTTTTGTAATATAACTTAGAGTGTATCTAGGTTTTTTTAGAAAATCCTTAATCTTCCTGGGCAGTGATTTGTACCTTGGTGATATGGAGCTGTGGGACGGAGGTACAGGCTCAAATGGCTAACCATCTGTGAATTAGTCCATGCAATAAGTCCGTCCCACTAAAAAATATCCGTACAATCCCAGATCCCAGGGTAGTTAACCAGGATCTAGCCCAATTTAAGAACAGTCCTTTGTGGGGAATTGATTTCTCGCGTCACTCACCTCGTATAATACCGAAACCGAAGAGTATATTCACTGAACACTTTTTCAAACACCATCTTCGCGTAAAATATTCATTTCAATTCATCCTACAATCTAAGAGCTGCGGATCAAGTGATATTTTACCAACCCACAGAGGCAAACGACTTGCAGCTGTTCTTTTTCAAGTCAACTTATCCTAGGTAATCAATCTGCGTAATTTGTGCTGAAGGGAACATGGTTGGCACGGATTCCGCGCCCCTGCATGCGTGGGTCGAAGTCAACGTAAAGTTAATCGAGTACCATAGTAATGCGATGATATACTCCGTCGCTTACCCCACAGGCACGCCATGGCACGACATTGAAGCTGTGTCTCTATATCCTCTCAGTAGTCTGTCACAGCGCAATAGTTGAGGATTTTAATGAAGAAGCCCCGCATTTGTTAGTACACAGTGGTTGGATCCTGCAGTTTAGTTCATTTCTTGTCAAATCACAAGCCGTCGACTCAAGTGCATGGAGCAGCGCAAATGTCACAAAGGTGGCACACAAATAACATCTACCAAGCAACCTTGGTCTTGTGAATTTTCATTGACCCTAGCCAAACGAAAAATCACGTTAAATCTTCTGCATGATACAAACCTTGGCAAAGCTCGCATACCAATGAACATTATATCGGTGCTTCGCGTATGAGCCGATTCTACCATGTCAGAGACAGGGCCTCCATGTTAGGATACACCAATCAATATCTCCGATTCGATAAATACTAGAGCATCCTCAATCATATCAGTAGCCGAGGTATCCACGCGCAAGCTACAGAAAACTCAGATTAGAAACCAAGCAATAAGAGAAATAAAAAGAAATGGCATACATAAGAGGGTCGTGATTGATTCTGTCACGCTTTGGAATGGGCCCAGCCGCCTTGTCTTAATATAAGAATATTCAAACATCGAGCCAAACGACCTCAGACCAGATTTCATATGGAAATACAGCCGACAGCAATGCAAGCTCTAGTATACCACCACCATCATGACTACTTTCTGCAGTAGAAGTGACCCAACTGCCGTTTTTGGCAACAGCCCCAAGGCAGCGATGAGGCCATCTTTACCGCCTCGACCAGCGACTTTTGCAATGCCCAGATGCCCGAGGCGTCTAAAATCGTGAAACTGGTAACTATAAGCTGGAAAGAACTAGAAGAGGTCCCATAACGCCAACAGATGCAAAAGCCTAATGAAATATCAGTCAAAGAGGTTGATATCCCCCACTAAGCATGGCGATCATAGCAGTCCCTGCACCAGCCACGCTCCCCGGTGTCAGGAGCAGCTGTTAGAGGCCCATTATCGCAGTGAGCGTTGAGTCAGGTTAAGGCTGCACCAAAGATGATCATATTTTTACACAGAATAAGGTTTGAGGCAGGTTGGCTTGGTGCTTTGAATGCCCTTATTTCCGAACCATGCGATCCCAAATATCAAAGAGTGTAACAGCTACCGCAATAGTCATCTAACAATGGGTGAAATGACCGCCAAAATGGTTACTCAGTCAGCAGCCGGAAAGCCCCCACCAGCCCTCCACAGTATTTCTCTTCCATCGCATGTATTGGCCAAGGCGATGACAGAGCAGCCATTTGGATGGCCATTCTAGTAGGTGTTTCCACCGATGTTTAGACAGCCATTGCCGTACCTATTACACTCTGATATTCATAGCGACTCGGTTCAAACACAAGACTATCCAAATTATCAAACCAGCTTTCCTCATCCCTTATTCTAGATACAAATATCGTCAGCCTTGGTGCAACCTCAATCCAGCTCTTCGCCACCTCTAACTCCGAGATTAAACTATTGTTGGAGCCAACCACAAGTTAAACCTTGGACATAACCTGTGTGGTCCAGTGTCCAGTATTCTTACGGGACCTCAAAGCTCCCCAGCCCATAAACGGTATCTGAACGTGGCCTGGGTCAACACAAGCTTTGCACAACACCAAATTTGGCAGCCAGGCTCCAATACCCTTGTGGTCTTTTACTATCATAACATCTCCGATACTCTCGCACAGCAAGTATTTAACCTGGGGTTCTCGTCACATTTGAGTCCAGGACCTTTTTTCTCCATCAGCTTTCTTCTCTGTAGCACTCATTCCTCTGCAGTCCTCTCCAACATAACTGAGCTCTCACCAGTATCCGAACAAAAACTTTCTGCTTTCCTCCTCAAAATGAAGGTATTCACCTTGATCGCGATCCTCGCGACTGCTACCGGCTACGCCGCGGCAGTTCCTTTCAACCACACTCGGATCGGAGTTGCGGTTTCTCAAGACAATGACACGCTCCGCCCTGCGGCAGTCAACCAGGAAGTGATCCCCAACACCAAGATCGACAAGCGTCACGCCACCGACGAAAAGAACACGGTTCAGGCGGATATCATTACCAGCTTTGGCGCTCCCAATGTCAAGAGATTCGAGACTCCCGTCACCGTCGCCCAGAATCGTGTGTAACTACCGCCAGCGCTCCGGCTGCAACCAACTAACTCGCGCTGCAGAATCGCGCAATCAGGCCCTGAAGGCCTACCGCAAGCACCTGAAGGAGCAAAGGGAAAAGGAGCAAATAGACAAGATCAGGAAGTTCGTGATCGAGTGGAGCGAGGAGCGGAAGGCTGCAAAGGCGAATGGCACCTCCACACATGGACCCAAGGAGCAGTAGGGCCCAGGCGGGACATGGACGAGACAAGATTCAGCAATTCATCGGGCCGAAAAATGGGCTCCTGCTGGATGATAAGTGGTGGAAATGATGTGGTTCAATTATGCGCAAGCACCAACCAAGGTCAATCTCGGAACATAATGTTACTCGTTCCATTTGCAGCTGGTACTTGATTATATTAATATGCAAGTCTCTCTTTTTGAATTCAGGATTAAAATACGAAAATGTTAAATCTGGGGCATGTCGGTTTCGAGAATTGTTTGCAGAATGGTCTCGTCGGGCGAAACAACTTCCTGCTCCCTCTCAAGCTGCTCAACAGACTGACCTCCAAAAGCGGTTCCTAATCCACGGGCACTAATAATCACTACAAACTTCGTTTTTTTTCCTTTGACTCTTTACATCAGCTAGCTGCTTCTTCTACAGCCAACGAGGCCAAATATCTCGTACAACAGCACGATGTGATCTGACCCCAGCTACCCCACCATTCGAGAAAAGAGACAAAATGAATAAACGGCACATGCCAGGCGATTTATTCTTGTTCTTATTTTTTTTTTTCAATTAATTTGCTTGACTTCTGTCCAGCTTGTCCATCATCCATCTATCTGTCTTTCCTCCATACCAACATGTCATCACGGTCATGAATTCCGTCACTCGCGGGGCAACCCCACATCGGCATACACCCCGCATCCAACCGAGACCATCTGCCGCAGCCTTCAAATAATCACCGGCCTGCCCGTCGCTCGCATTGCCGCAATCACCGTTTACAAGGGACCAATTAGATAAACACCTGCTTCGCCGCACCTCTCCTCCACTCCCCTCCTTCCCCTCTCCTCCTTCTCCGACCGCGGCTACATATACACCTTCCCAACCCCCCACTTCAATGACCACCCGTCTCGCCTTCCAGAGACTCTCTCTCGTCACCGCCAGAGCTCCGTCCGCCTTCCGGTCAAAGTCCCGCTCCCCGTTCGTCTCAGTCGCAAAGGTCCGCACCATGGCCTCCTCCGCTAGCAAGTTTGAGTTCCTTGTCATTGTCCCCGACAAGCCCGGCGTTCTCGAGAAGCGCCTTGCTGTCCGGCCGTAAGTTTTCTTTTTTTTGTCGAAATCATGACGCGTCATCAGATTGGGACCAGGTTGCTGACAAGCTACTCAAAATAACAGCAAGCACTTTGAAGGCCTGCAGGCCCCCAGAGAAGATGGTTTCATCAAAATGGGCGGTACGTCGAAGCTTGAAGCTTCATTTAGTGCGAAATTCACATGACTAATTCATCCACTTAGGAGCTCTTCTCAACAGCATCCCCAAGGACGATTCTCCTTCCAGCTTGGACTTCCACGGCAGCACCCTCGTCGTGTCTGCCAGCTCCAAGGAGGAGATTCTCGAGCGCCTAAGCCAGGATGTTTACGTCAAGGAGGGCGTTTGGGACTTGGAAAAGGTAGCCCCATTTGCTTCCATCCGAATCCGTTGACATGCTTGCTAATCGAGGCTAGATCCAAATTTTCCCCTTCAAGTGTGCCTTCCGGGATCCTTGAAAGGAGATTGTTTCATCCAATCGCGAAGATCAATTCATGTAAAGAACCACTTCAATTGGACTAAAGAATTGACGCTCAATCAATCATGAAGCTTACGTCATTGAATGCGTACTATCGTTTGGTCCCTTTTCATTTCCCTCGCTGCAAAAGAAAACTTGCCCATTGCTGGAAAACTCACGTCTTTGAACCGTCCCAAGCCCTCCCACCCATTCCATGTTCAAGTAGATGCCCACTCTGTGATTTGCGAGGCTAAAGACCCCTGGGCATCTGGAGAGGGCCAGCCTTCCACACGTCCCCACCCGAGTCGGGAAAATCGACGAAAAGACATTAGACGCCAAAGTACGCCGACAAACACAGCAAAAGAATCCGTCCCCTATTCATCCTTGGCGCTATCACCGTTGGCTTGAGGTGTGCGAGACTCCTCTTCAGCCTCCTCAGCTTCCACCCGCAGATCGTAGTTGAGCTCGAAACACTCAGCGAGCAGCTCGCTCACACTGCCCTGACCCTCGGGAATGTCACCGTTGACGACAAACTTGCCGTCTACTTTCATATTGTCCAAAGAGTTGAGCTAAGTCCTGGTCAGTATACGCATTCAGATAATTGACGTGTTTACAAACCTTCATGCTGTATGGGTAAAGCTCCCGGACAGATGACACGCCGCCATTCTTCTTAACCTCAATTAAACATCTCTTCAATGTCTGGAGCTGGTTGTAGATGGGGAGGAGGGCCTCGGATACAGGCTCGGAAGCAAGCATGAATGAGTAAATGTAGGCATATGACCGTCGGATCAGATACAGCAGGGTTCTCTGAGTCCACAGGTCGGCTGGCCGTGCCTTGTCATCCAACCAGTTTCCATTGACCCGGCTCTCGTCAATCTTGTCAAGTTGGCGTTGGAAATCGTACAGATCCGTCTCGCGCAGGGACCAGGCTTGTGTGAGGGACAACTTCTCGAGGTCGTTTCGGATTCCGACCAACACGTCGTACATTGGGCGCCATGTGTCGGCCACCGCACCTTTTCTGCGACAGGTCAGAGCTTTGTCTCCCAGGCTGAGCATAACATAAGTCTTACCGTTCAAGCACCATGTCAGACCATTTGAGACAGCGGCTGTACAGGTCGCGAACCTCTTCGCTGCCAGGCATAGGCGTGCCATCTTCCAATGTAAACTTGCCGCCGTTGAAGCTCTCACCAATCTCTACAATTTGGTTCCTCAGCTTCTTTACTTCCGAAGTCGAAAACTACGTCATCAGTCAGCAGGGTCCACGAAATCCAGCCGGGTTCGCGTACTTTAGACTTTGTGTTGGCGAGAGCAATTGCCCTCAGAATAGAAACGAGCTGCTGGTGCGTTGCCAGCAAAGGCTCTGGGAAGCGCTCAAGTCTCTTTAGAAGCTTGGCCAATGTGGACTGGCACAGCTGTATTCGGTTCGACAGTAATTCCAGCATGTAGGGAGGGGTCTTCTTCTCGGGATTCTGTTCCTGCGAGGCCTGCTGGATGCTCTTGGAAAGTCCCTCCAGCGTTGACTTCATGCTCCCAAGGTCTTTGGAGGAGTATAGGTCGGATTCGACGAGGTGGTCCAAGAGTCTCTTGATGGTCGATGTTAGGGCGTAGGTGGCAGGCGCCTCGTTATTGCGGCCGATGGTGAGGTAAAACAGGGAGAGCAATTGAAAGCAGCTCTCTAGCACCTTGTCCACTGCAGAAACAACTGTTAGCTTAAGGGTTGACTTCGAATCCACGAGGGGTGCCATACGCTTGTTCTCCTCCTTGTCACCAGTCTCAGCGCGCACAGTGTTGAGCTCCTTGACCTGCTCCATTGTTTGGTCAAACAAGGGCTGGACATCTTGTGTTCGGATGTAGTTTGTGCGATCCTGTTTGAGGAGGAGCAGCTGATCGCGAATCACGGACAGGGAGTCGAGGACAGTTTGTTCGCGGGGATCCCGCGGGAGAGGGACGGCGGGTGTCTCCATGGTCTCGGGGGGGTGGTTCTTGGTCGAGGTTCCGGGCGCAAGATTGAGGGACGACGTGACGTAGAATCTGGTCGCTATTCGAAAGGGAGAAGAGGTCAGGTATTGTCGGTGGACTGTGCCATGGAAACCCGAGGGCTATGACTCTGCGAGGACGTGCGTTCCAGAGCTTCCGGGCAGCAACAAGAATGGGTACTGAGAGCGACGGACGGCGAGGTGGCGGCGGGGTCGGCAAGGAGTGGACGGGGATAGGAGTTGTGAATAGTGGGGTGGCCGTCAGAGCGTTGAAGAATTGCGGCGGACGGGGACGAAACGTGAGATTGAGGCAAAAGTGAGGGGTCGCCAGCAGTTATTATAAGAGAGAGTTGAGGGTTGCAGGCAAAGATTTGTTGGCTCAAATTGGCATGCTTCCCTCGTGAAAGGGTGGTTCAGCAGCGATTGCGGCGTCACCTTCCGTTCGCTTGCTGGACCATCAAGGCGCGCTACGCCCCTCGGGACTTGGTTTCCAGGGATCCTGTCACCTTAGCGTACCACCTCCCGCCAAACAGGGCAGTCAAGCAAGCCCACCTTGGACAGCCAGCGATAAAGGATAAAGCGTAATGGTGGGGACCAGACAGCCGGCCAGGTGGGGTTCGTGCTCGCCGCGGTGATGTGGCCTCTGATTGGCCGCATGCATCCCGACCAATCACACCGTCACCCTTTTGGGACCCACACATCGCTTGCAGCTCGGCGCACGGAAAATCTATTTTGCCCTCCACTTTTAGGTCTTGGAAGCCCTCCAAATAATTTCGACCAGGGATTTGTGACTGCGCTTGGGTGATATTGAATCTCAAACCACAACGAACTCGTGCAGTCTCTCCATCTCCCACCTGCATCCGCCAAACATTACTCACAATGTCTAACGCCGAGCTCGCTTCATCCTACGCGGCCCTGATCCTCGCCGACGATGGCCTTGAGATCACCGTACGTTTTTTTTTCGCAGCGCCGTTGCCCCGCGCTCACAATTCCGTTTTGTGCGCTCATGATGCTAATTCGATATCACCACGGAACAGGCCGACAAGCTGCACACTCTCATCAAGGCCGCCGGCATCGAGGACGTTGAGCCCATCTGGACCTCTATCTTCGCCAAGGTACGAATTCGACACAAACCGCAATATCCGATTCCCTCTTGCTTTTTTTTTTTTTGGTTCTATGTGACCGCATGAATTAGGGAAATTCTAACTCGGTTTTTTTTTCTGCACACAGGCTCTTGAGGGCAAGGATATCAAGGACCTCCTGACAAACGTCGGCTCTGGTGGCGGCGCTGCTGCCGCTGGCCCTGCCGGTGGCGCCGCCGCCGCTGGTGGTGACGACGCTCCTGCTGAGGAGGAGAAGGAGGAGGGTACGTTGAAACCTCCAATTACCCGACCCACAGAACCTTTTGTATGTGCTAACAACCACCGCAGAGAAGGAGGAGTCCGACGAGGACATGGGCTTCGGTCTCTTCGACTAAATTCCCAAATCCTGACGACTGTTTCCTTGCTTTTCTGTACTTCAACTGCATGGCTTCGGGGTTTATCGATCGATCATACAGGATGGAGAGGGCACGATATCCTGCGCCCTGGACAGAGTAGCTTCGTCCATACGATATACGATGAATGCTCTCACACGGAGTTCGCGCGGAGGGAGAATTGGTCAGTTAAAGGCTCTGATGAAAAAAAAAGTCCCGCCTTGGGTGGTTTGCAGTTCAATCAACGATTCCCATGAAGATGTGATTTGTTTGCGGATGTGAAATTGTGTCGCATATTTTTGCTCATCGCAGATGTGTGCTGTCATGACTACCCATCACTCGTTACGTTCCTTTGTAAAAGCCTCCACTCATCACCTCAACGCACCCCCTACCTGCCGTCCATTCAAACGCCATGCCATGCATATTCACATATCCACACCACTATTTCACAATGAGGACCGACGACGGAACCAAACCGGCCTCCTTCAGTGTCTTGGAAAGGTCCACTGAGCCCTGGAACGTCTGTCTGGGGAAAGTAGTCGTAAAGCTGGTGACAGCGTTACCCGTCTCGGACTGGAGCTGCTGTGCGAGCTCAAACAGGGTCGTCTCGGCAGGGAGCGTCTTCATGATGTTGCCTGAGTCAGTCTGAAGACGTAGCCGGGCTTCGCTGTGGTCAGCCTTGGGTCGTGGAGCCGCAGCTGGCGCAGCTGGCGCAGCAGCTGCCACTTCTGGAGCTCGACCCTCGCGAGCAGCCTTGGCCTCTTCGGCCTTGCGGCGGCGTTCGGCCTTGTCGGCTTCGATCTTGGCCTTGATGCGCTTCTTGGCGTCAATATCATCTTGCTTCTCCTGGCGCTTTTTGGCGGCTTCCTTGATCTGTTCTTTGCGTTGGAGCTCTTCCTTGAGCTCCTGGGATTCCTTGGTGGCCTTTTGGCGGATTTTCTTGGGAAATGTATCAGCCCGGAGTCTGTGAAATCATGTGGCAACTCTCACCTCGTTGCGCTTCTGCTCCTCCTTATCCTGGACAGATTGGGCAGCCTTCTTCGCCAGGAGTCGCTCACGAAGCTCTGTGAGCTTGGCCTTCTTCTCGTCCTCGGTTAGAGGAGCAATCTCCTCAGTGGATTCCGAAAAGTCAGTGTGGTCGCTGCAGTCCACATCAGTTAGATAGAATTCAATCTGTAGAGGTCAATTTATAATGCTCACGTCTTGGAGGCATGGTAGCTGGCCAGGTCTTGGTTTCGGAATCGCTTGCCGCAGTCGTTGCAGACCAGAGACTTAGCGTTACCATCCTCCAGGGCAGCGATTTGGGCTCTGGTTTCGTCTTCATCCTCTTCCGCTTCGGCTTTTTTAGCTTCCTCGGCGGCCTTGATGTCATCGAGAGACTTGTCCTGGTTGTCCTCAAGCCACTGAAGAGCACCCTGCACTGTTCAACGTCAGTCATGACAGATTACAAAGCCGGGCTGGCGGAAGCCTACAGCCACCAGACTTCTTGACAGCGATCTCAGAACGCTCCTTGTCGAAGCCCATATCGAGCAGTGTATCGAGATCAGAAGGCATATTGGCGGTTAGATGGAGCCGTGGTGTGTGATGCGGTGAGTTGATGTTGATGTTGATGGTGGGGTTGAGGTGAGTGAGGGGCAAGGAGGTGAGCTGGCTGCGACGGTTGGCAAAGCGGCCGATTGGGCACAATGATTCGGCAGTGTTCCTTTTAATTCTGCTCCAACTTCGTTGTCAATCAATGTAAAACAGATTGGATACTCCGCAATTACAATCAGCTCCTATGCATGCAACGTGAAGCAGAACTTAGAGAAAGCTATTGTGCACGAGACGTCATTCCATAGCTGCCTTCAAAAGTGGCGTACAGTTAGGTGGCGTCGGTATTTCCACGGGTAACCCATTGCGCGATCATGATATGAAATATGAAATACCAAAGGATGCCTGGAAGCATCAGGGCACAATAAAGATTCGTCATTGACCAAACTACCGTTTTCTTTACTGATAGGGAGCTATAATTACGCACCAGGGCCTTGCTGATATCCAGCGTAGTGCCTTCCGTCGGGTTGTATCTTGTGCGTCATTGCGATCTAGGGTAGGGGGCTGAAATGGTGCATAACCCAACATGTGGATATGATGAGTCGTAACAAAAAATAACTCTGGGGGCGTTTTTCTGAGAATAGGTGGACGGGTGGTTCTTGATTATACTCTATTATGTTAATTTTTCCTATTTTGTTCGCGTTGTGGCCTTTTTATTTAATTTTCCTTTTTTTTGCTCGAGTTAGATTCTGTCTGAAATGCGGAAACTATTACCATGATCGTAGTAAGGTTGCGAGTTCCGTCATAATTTTGCCCATGCTGAGAGCTCCAAACGTACGAGAGGAGCTATATCTACCCTCACAATGATTTTCTGCATCAAATGACTGTGTGGCTGGATCTGCCGTGACTTTAGCCTCTCAGATTGAGTAGCTCGAGACCCCTCCAGTGGCTCCAGGGCCGTGGCCCGCCTCTATCTGCATATCATATACCCACTGTATCCAGATAGAGCCACCAGATGGCGACGTTTCATTGCACGCGAGTGTCCTAATTCGCCACGGCTTATTCGAGGAGCTCCATCTACAGCTGGGCTGGGTTAACAAGGGCCCTCGCAAGTTCAAGGCTGTGATAGGTGGAAAGCGTGACCGATTGCTGAACTCGCACTATATCCGACAACACCCTTAACTGATCTACAGAGGCCCAAGCATGCTGCGGAGTGATCTGCGCTGGGAAGACATCAAAGAACAAAGTGCAAACATTGAGTTCTGATACAGACTGTTTCAACAAAGCAACCTCGGAAAGCCTAGCTCAGGGTCCAGCATGACGTAAATGATTAGGATGCAAATCAAAATAAGACAACTTATGTTTTAATTTGCTTATTGTACGGTTCGCGCCATTTCTTTTCTGCATCTACATGCTCTATCCTCTTATCTACGTTGCTTTGGATCCTCATGATTACAGCCAAAGCGCACGAAATTTGAAGCATCACCGAATGCATCTTACCACAGGTGCAGGCTGTCAGCCGTCAGGGTATAGCACCTCTGATAAGCACCGTATGGATCTGGTGCTTAGTCGGGCAGACCGAAAGCACTGGCTGCCATGGCTCTGTGCCTGATCGGAGAGTTGGCTGTTGTCGTCTCAACCGTGCCGTCGGGACATTAATCAGCGGGGGATTCCGACAACCCTGGTCGACGGGGCTTGTAGTGGTGGGCTGAAGATGGCTGAGAGTTATCTGAGGCCAAGTTCAAATGCGTCGAGGCCAAACCTTGGAGGGGCGAGGAGGTGCCTCGGAAATATTCCGGGGGATCGCGCCGGCGGTGCCCGAGGTGTCGTGATGTCAGCCAGGTCGAGGGCGGGAGGGTTTCGGTCTCGGTTCACCAAAGCCAAAACTTGGCCGGACAGGATTGTGCAGGAGTTGGTGGTTCGTGGGTTGGTGGGCTGGCCGTCCTGTGGCGTAGCGTTCGGAACCTAAGGAGCTGTCAGAGATGGCCTCCGATCCGGCACGGGCAGCATGGGCGGGTGGCATGGTCCTCGCGGACGGGGACAAGGGGCTTGGCCGCTGCGCGCAAGGTCGGTTATAGGGGCGCATGGCACAGCAGCAAGGCGGCAGCGTCATGTGCTAAAAAAGGTCCTGGCGAGCGGTAAATGGCATCGCGATTGGGGCTTGGAGGGATTGTCGTGGTTATTTCTGTGCCGTGTGTTATTATTCATCTGCTCGTCTACGTAAGGGGGCACTAAAATGATGACCAGGACTGTCTTTAAGGTGCATGTGGTCCGTGCTCCCTCCAGCAACCAGAGTGCCATTGAACAGAAGCAGGAAACGGGCAAAGTTGGCTCCCCAGTAATTAATTACGTCGTGACAGCAGCCAAAACTGCAGAAACGCCATCCTTCCTCCTCACCACCCCAACCCCGGCCTTGCTCCCACACAAATTAATAATCGCAAGCATCTGCTTTGCTTCACCACTTCCTCGCGACCCGTCCACCGCTTCTCTCCAGCCCTTCCCGTCGCCTCGTCGCCCCTCCGCCTCGGACCCTGATTTCCTCTCTTCCGCCGCCCACTGCCACGTTTCCTCTTGTCGCCGTTGCTGCTCTGCCAACCCAACCCATCGCACTCGACGCATCGCCTCACGACACCCCGTCAAACCACCGATTCCGAGCCTCCTTGAACACCCAACGCAGCCATGTCGGTCGAGATCGAGCCCTTCGAGCTGAGCTTCCGGCGTACGTGATCCACCAGCAAGCACACGAGACCACGGCACTTACTCGGAATCCAGGCCCATTTACTGCCGAGGTCTCTCAGACTCTCACTATCAAGAACCCTAACGCTGTCCCCATCGCCTTTAAGGTATGCGCACGCCCTGCTCGCTTGCGACAGCTTTTGCTTACAAAATCATCAGGTCAAGACCACTGCGCCCAAGCAGTATGTCCCACCCCCCCTTCGCCTTCAGTCACCGCAAGACCGATAATCTGACGATTCCCACAGATACTGCGTCCGACCAAATGCGGGCCGCATCGAGCCCGGCAAGGCCTTCGATGTTACCGGTATGCTGCAGCGCATCCATTTTTCTTTTAAATGCTTGGCAACTAATCGCAAACAGTCCTTCTCCAGGCTATGAAGCAGGAGCCCCCCCTGGACGCGAAATGTCGAGACAAGTTTTTGGTTCAGTCGGCCTCCATCACCTCCGATAAGGAGTTTGCTAGCATTGCCAATGTGGTACGGTGCACTCCGATGCGAATATGCGTGGCATGTCGAAACTAACTTGACCTTGCTAGCTGGACACTACCGACAAGGGCCACCTCCAAGAGAAGAAGATTCGCGTCAACTGGCTGTCGGGAACCAGCGAACTCGACCAGGGCCCAAGCAAGCCTGTACTCGCAACGCCCAGCAAGCCCACACTCTCCAACGGAGTAGGATCACCGTTTCCCAGAACCATTAGCCCACTACTGACCGCATGTCTCACTAGGCCAATGACACCCCTGACGCCTCTCGCACATTTTCGTCTCCCAGCATTGGCTCCGAGACGGCCCCCTCTACTGCCCCTCCACCTTATCATACCGAAGATACCCCTGTGAAAAAGGAGGAGGAACCCGAGGAGAAGCCAAGGGCCGAGGCCAGGAGCGTAACCTCGCAGGCCACCACGGCCATTTCTTCTGCGGCCGATTCGACAGTCGAAGAGCTCAAGGCCAAGCTGGCCCAAGCCGAGGCTCAAATTTCCAACCTTAAGGATACCGGTCTCCGCCAACGCAATGTCAAGAGCACTTCAGATGAGAAGCCCGCCCCCCTTGCCCAGAACCAGGCTGTGAAACAGACTGTCGAAGGCGTGCCGGTGCAGATGGCAGCTCTTCTCTGCTTGATCAGCTTCTTGCTTGCTTACTTTTTCTTCTAGAGGATGCCGGCTAATTAATTAAACCGTGTTCGCTCGGTAGTGTTCGCCTGAAGGCGCCACACCCCGAGACTGGCAAGGTCCGACGAGGAAGTAAAATGGATTTCAAGGCCATACCAGGCTCTAACAAGCTGTGGGATCAGAGCCCTCAGGAGGTTAATCCTTCGTGTACGAGGTCATGGACTAAACGAGCATGCTGTATTTCGAGGCGGCAAGGGCGCATCGGGAACTCTCATATGTTGGAGGGCCAAGGCAGTCAAAGAGAGGGAAATGCGAATGGCGTGGAGATCGGGCTGAAGCTGCGGTTCGCCAGAACCAGGAACGAGTGCGTTGAATATCCTTGCTGTTTGTTGGTGTTGATTGGGGCGAAAGCAGCCGGGGAGACCAAAGTTGTCTTGACACGGCCCTGTGTATACTCTAGCTACCTTTTCTTGTGTTTTGTTTCTTCTTCACACTTTGCCTTTTTATATGTCTTTCTCTATGTTAGCTGGTAGGTAACCTGGGTGTCTTTTTTAATGTGTCAAATCACTTGCGTGGTCGGCTGGTTTTTCGCCGTATGAAGCTGTTTCTGAATCGTGCCTTTTCGTTTTAAATTCTCACGGCCAAAGAATGCGTGGGTGGATGAGTTGAGAGGTAGTTGTTGAAGCAGGATAATTTGCGGGCATTACTTTTCATGCTATATTCAAGATGCCGTCCACTGTTCGTCCACCCTTTGATTCCTATCTAATCCTCAACCCGCCCCCCTCCTGAAAAAAGAACGCCATGCATGAAACCACCCTGTTTCGACGATAGTCATTTCGTACATTTAACATCCATTCCGGCTTGCTTGATCGCATGCAGGCCCGCCAGGGTGACATTTTCACAGTATCATTCCATATGAGCCACCCGCTTTTCTCTTTCCATGCAAAAACTAGAGAAAAAAAAAATAAAACTTGGAAAAAATACTATCACACATTGAATACGCTCAACCTCTGTTCATAACTGATCCTGACACAGGATCGCGATAGGGAGCTGGGTTAATGACGCCGGCTGGCGCATATTTGAAGCAGTCTGAGGCCATGATTCCATTTAAGCTTCAATCTCCGAATCCTTCCACTTGACGGCACCGCCGACTAGGCGACCACCCTCCTTGCGCTTGACACGGCAATTCATGCCGACATTGGGGTCAAGGATGAAGCGCCAGATGGCGTAGACCCAGCTCTCGTGGCGGGGGAGGTTGTCGTAGAACTCGGGAGCCATGTCGCGGACGGCATGGAGGCGGGTCCAGGGAACGGCGGGGAAGTCGTGGTGCTCGTTGTGCAGGCCGACGTTGTAGGTGAACCAGTTGAGGGGACCGTAGTACGAGAAGGTCTCGGGGATGGGGAGGCGGTTCTCGGGGTCCTTTTGGGTGGGGGTCACGGTCTCGTAGACGTAGTGCTCGGCGATGAAGTGACCGGCCAAGGGGTGGAGGCTGCCGGCGAGGAAAGAGGAGAGCAGGAGGTAGAGGAAGGAGTGCCACGAGCCGAAGTAGATGAGGGCAGCGTCAAAGGAGAGCTGGACGAGAACGTTGAGGGCGTGGATCTTGGTCAGGGGGATGCGGTAGACAGCCATGGGGCGGAGGGCGTAGAAGAAGATCTGGAATGTACAGAAGAAGGACTTTCCGAGGATAGAGTCGAGGAAGAAGGCCTCGAAGGCGGTGGGGAGATCGGTATCGAGGCCATCAACGCCCAGGGACTTGTGGTGGGTAAGGTGGTAGGGCTGGGGTTGTTCATTAGCCATACACTTTATCATTGGGGACAATTGGTTTGCAGACATACTCGGAACGAGGCGCTGTAGGGAATGCCGATGGGGAGGTTCGCAAAGATGGCAATCAAGCGGTTGGCCATGGGACTTCGGAAGGCCAGGTTGTGGGAGATTTCGTGGATGGCGAGGAACAGGTTCTGGTTGGCAGTGGCACCGAAGACGTAGCCGACAGCCCAGAACTTCAAAGACCAAAAGGGAGTCGACTTGAGCATGAGTGCGAGGAAGATCTGGAGGGAGACGACGCCGAGAACGACCCATTTGGTCAATGGCTCGGGGCCACAGAGCTTGGTGATCTGGTTGCGCGGAAGACCGGGGGTTAGCCTCCTGAGGATTCGTTGAGGGGGACGGATATGGCGATGGCGGTTTAACACACCTCTGGATGGGCCTTAATGATGGCCAGACGACGGGTTCGGTGAGGCTCTTCGGTGTAGGTCCAGAAGAAGTCGCCTTCCTGGCTGTTGGCGATGGGCTTGCTGCCCTCTGCCTTTGCGGACGCCGGGGCTCGGGAAGTCATGATTGATGGCTCCGAGGTGTTCTCTTTTTTTTTTTGCCTTGCCCTTTCGCTTTTCTCTCTGCGCGTGGACGATGACACACTAAGATGGGTGAAGGAAAAGTAGGAGAAAGAGAAAGAAGGGAAATAGGACACGCGACGAGACCCAAATTCAGTGTGTGTGATAGTCAAGGAGAAAGAAAGAAAAAGAGGCGACGACAGGTTGTTGGATTGGCAAATACGGACACGAAAGCGATGGTGTTAGCCGTCGTTGGACAGCGTGCTGCGGCGGCGGCGGGACGGGACAGGACAGGATAGGACGGGCCAGGGGGACCTGAGGCTACGCTGGCCTGGCTAATGGGAAGGCGGTGAAAATTTAGGGGCGGCTTCCAGGGGATCCAGGGGACCCGTCTGAGGGGTTCTGGGCTCTAATGGGAGATTGCGGGGCGTGTGCTGGGCGGCAGGCCAATGGGCGGCGGGCAACCCACGGCGTGGCAGCTGCAGGAGGTGCCAAGGGGCCCAGCAGAGAGGTTCACAGAGGCTCGTAGCGCGCCCAAGCTTTTTGCTCTCTTCGGAGGTGGGCGGGAGGCGGGGTGCCAAAGTGGTGCCACCCGGAGCCGTACAGTCCCGGGGGCAGCATGGGTTTCCGTACGATTATTCGGTATTTGGGGCAGATCGTCTACGGGGACTGGTCTTATTTTCTCCCTGCCTGTTGCGAATCTGTTCTTTTCCTGACTGCACGGTTGCACGAAGCGTTGGCTTGGGCCTTTGGGGTGGGTGCTTCTCCCTGTTTTTATCAATCTCTGGCACCAGATCTGGCCTGATGTATTTGTTGGAGATACGGATACGAGATGCCCGGCCGCGCAATTCGTCTGTGAATTTTTTTCTCCTCCTGATAATGTCAATTCATATTTCTTCCCGTTGAAAGCATGTGATACTTACGGCCAATTGGCAAATCTAATTAACTGGGAGCCCATTGGTGTATACTCATGGGGTCTGCCCACTGCTCCTGGTACTCTTTGTGCCCCTATTTTGAACGGTTGTATTCTTCTTCTCTTCTCTCTCTTAAATTTTTTTTTTGCTAAATTTCAGACTGTGCCCAGTAAGACGGCTTGAGCCAATGACCGTTGCTGATGCGGTCATTTATAAAATCTAACCGTTTTTTTGTAGATCATTTCTTCAGTGAGGTGGCCTTGTTCTCCACCTTTGTTTTGATAAGGCAGTCCAGGTAGGTGTGAGCAGACGGGGTCATAGTTCTATGAAGAAATGAATAAGTCCCCCCCAAAAAAAAGCCTATTGAACGGATCATATTTTGTAATAAATGATGATGACTCAGATTATGCTCGCTTGCTGTATTTCTTCACCGGTAAAGCGTGTTAAGCTACCAAGCGTTGAAATGGAAGCTCTGAAGCAAGAATTAGAACAAGGAAATAAAGAGAAAACGATGCAATCATCTCATGGAGAGTAAAGTAAAGTAGGAATAGCTGAGGCATTAGTTTGCACCACACATTGTTGTTGTGGTGTCAATTCATTTTTTGTATCGTGGCGGCAAACTGAATCCACAAACCTCAAATTCTTCCCAAACCATGGAACGTCGTCATCTTCAACGAGGAGGGTAGGGGTGCGAAAGAAGTTGTCATCCCTACAGGCATGACATACCACATGATTTGGAAATATCTTATCGGGTTGCGCGAGTGCCGCCTAAATACTGAGCGCCACCTCCTCCCGCCAAGAATGCCCAGCCCAATGGCTATCAATCAGATTCCATATTGTATCAAAGGTTGCGCCAGGATGATCCTACCCTGACAGCCATTTACCAATGACGCGAAATTCCTCGCTCTCCAGTAGTAGTACCTGGGATTCGGAACTTGGATATTTTCTACACGTTGTAGAAAAAAAAGGTTATTTGGCTGCGCGTAGCGTTTTTTACATTCAATCAGGAATCTTGGTTATGATTGTGGCGGGTTCAGGACTGGTCCAAACTCATGATAATTGCCAAGCTTCAGTGGGGGAACGTGCACCCTCCTCCCTCCCCAGACCTCTTGGCGGGGGAGGTGGCGCAATTCTTGGCTTGGAGCTGAACAAATATGAACCCGACTCTGTGCACCTCCATTGCTAAACCACTTTTCTTCACATTTCTCATGCGTCATGCTGAGGCGTCTCAGCAGAATCATTTCAATCGCAAAAGGTCAGAATGACGACACTGATACACGTACAAACACCATGCATCTCGGCACAGGTGGTATCCGGAATTCGTTCCTCAATTATGTACGCTATCCCTGATCATCAATCATGACCGAAAGAATATTCAGCAAAGACTAGGCCTGCCCTAACACTCGGTATTATAGGTATCATGCAAATCCCACACTCTACAAAATTAGATGCCATTGCTGGCACACTCAAACACGCCACTGACTGTTCCGGCCTTGAACTCATCAATGATTCCCTGTACACTTGCATACGTTCCCACGGTCAGGAACATGATGCCCACGGCAATCAGTAAAAAGTTGATGACGATGGCCACCCAGTCGGTGAAGGCACTGTGCTTCCGTCCCACAGTCTTGTCCGCGGTACGCATTCGGAAAAAGGCGACACCCCAAAAAATGAAGCCAAACCATGAGTCGAACAGCGAGGACATGACAGAGAGCACTGCAAAGCGTGTTAGCAGCTCATCATCATGATGGGTCCTACCGGAATTCGAATATACTTACAAGAGTTAAAGAAGGGAATGACCTGGGCAATAATAAAGGCAAAGATCCAAGTCACCATCAGGATAGCAGACCAGGACCCCCATCCAACAACGGTATGGCTGTGCAGGTGCTTGGAGCCGCGGAAAATACGGAAGAAAACGAAACGAGCTGTGACTGAAGCATACAGGCACCCTAAGAAGATGATGGTGGGAATCATGAAAGAGAAAGCTGCCTTCTTGTACACGGTCTGAAGCGAGCCAAAAGCCGGAGCGGTAATGTACTGGTTACCAGAGTAAGCATACACGACAGACCCAACAATGCTGAAAACGAAAATTTCAGCAATGGTGCAAGCCCAGAGAGACTTGGGGAATTCACTGCATTTTGGTTAGTCCGTACGTCCTTCTCTAGGGTTCAGCACTACTCACCGAGGATCGCGCATCTCGGCAATAAAGCTGGGCAAAGTGATTTGGCCGATGAAAGTGTAGCTAATGTTCAAGAAAGCAGACATGCCGTTGACGAATGTAGTGCCCTTGACAGGGAAAGCAGTCACCAAGGGCTCGCCTAGAGTGGCGGCATCGTACCCAGCCGGCTTGCCCTCCACACCCGCAAATACAGCCGCGAGGAGGACCGAGATGAAGGTAAAGAATGCCGAAGCCGTGCCGAGCTTGGACATCATGTCAAATGTTCTGGGAAGGGAGAAGAAAAAGCAGATAAGGGTCGTCACGACAGAGAAGACGACGGTTCGGCAGTGGCCGATATCGTCAGCTGCCGTCATGGTGTTGAGATACTTGGCTCCTACCAGCACGTGAAGACCCTGCACCACGTTTAGCCACGCAATTCAAGTTTCAGACACGATGTGCCGGATTTGACTCACTTGGATAAAGGTATTGTTGAGGACGAAGCAAATCGCAGTGCCCCACCATGCCCATTCCTTGCCCCAGAAAAGCATCTGACCTAGGTCGCAAACGTCGCGAACCTCTGGGTGGCGGAGGCAAAACTTCCACAAGACCAGACTGGTGTACAGAACAATTGCGGCCACCACGACGGTCAAGATCAGGCCAGGAACCAGCCCCAAGACGCTGTATGACCAGGGAAAGCTCATGATGGCGAGGCAGATGTACTCGCTGAAGAGCAGAGCAGCCGTCTTTTGCCAAGAACATGTTCGGTATTGAATCTCGGTTCCGTCCTCGGCCGCAATTTGCTTGTTGAGGATAGCCGAGCTTGAATCCTCGGTGTCGGAGACGTCATTCCTGGCAAACTCGGGCAGACCTGTGATGCGGGGGCCAATCCAGACATTGGGGCCACCAAAGATGGAAGCCCAGCGCGACTCGGGAGCTTCAGGTGAGAGCTGCTCAGGGTCGATGATGTCGGGGCTTACCGACTTCAAGACGGACTTTTCAGACATCGTGCTTGGGATCTAACTTGTCAGCGTCGCTTTGGTGTTGTGTTCTCTGTGGCCGCGCCGTCAATTGCGTCCGAGGGAGGGGGATCAGAAATAAGAATTGGCCCAGAAAACGGCCAAGCAAGCTGCAGAATCGAGCTCGGACAGTGATCAGCGTGAAAGACCCAAAACAACAAGCTACCTCCTACCTTGACACCGGGGCCCGGCCGATATTTAACAGGAACCCGACCGCGCGTACCACGTCGCAGGGTACCGGCCTGCTGGAGTCTTGCTCGGCCGCTCACCTGGGCTTGCATTTACCACCACCACCCCCCCTCGCCTCGCACGCCTTCCATATCAGACAATGTCGTCACCACTGGTCTGCAAAGACTTTCCCTCGGAACAAATAGACAAGCGTCAAATGGGAAGGGACATGGCTCCCCACGCGTGGCGTTTGCGCCTGCGGACCAGGGCACGGCTGTAAGATGGCCTTGCCACTGGAGCAAGAACGATAGCTCCACAGGCCGGATGCACGCCATTCGGGACAGACTTTGGTGAGCGTCCTACCTAATTCCTGGCCGGACCGTACATAAAAGCCTCCTATCGGATCTTTGACTGCAGCATGCAACCTCCTGTCGACTAGAACCTCATGCGGAAGCCCGGTGTGGGTATCCGCTCCACCCTCTGTGTCCCCGGACCCGCCAACCCTCCGCGCCAAGTGCCGCATACCCGGCCGTCGCAGACTACGCACTGGCAACTCCAGAGACAAGTTGGTGAGCCATCGAATCGCCGCGAATAGCGCTGCGAGCCTGGAAACCACCTGTGCGCTCGCAAAAATCCCCCACATCGATCCCTGCACTTTCCCGCCCCTTCGATGGACGTGCTCGAAAGCGCGCGAAGGGGTGAGATGCGTCCACCTGTAACCGACTGATTGGATCGCCTTCGCCGAACAAGTGTGTGTGGTTGAGTGTGTTTTCTGCTCACATTTGGGAACGAGGGTGCCCTGTTGTTTGGGAACAAGCTCTTCAATCCCACCATTCCTATTCCCAGGGTGGCGGGATGGGGTACCATGTTACATGGCATGTCAGGTTTGCGGCTGCCTGTTGATCACCATCCAACTATCGTCTGAGCCGCCCGAGACCCGATGAGAGCTTTTCTCTTGTGGAACCATCAATGATTTTTTATTTTAAAAACCTGGCGAGTTTGTTTGGTCAGCCTGGAATGTCGCAGCTGTCCCACGAGCAAAACCAGCAGCGGAAATTCGACACCGATGAGCAGAGCACGCAATCGCACAGGACCAGTTCGTGTGGTGTGTTGTAATTTGTATATTTGCTTCTTTCCTCTCTTCCTCCGTCCTGATCCTACTAGCTTAAAGACTAGCCAAGTCTTGATCATATCTTTTACGTATACTTACATCCGAAGGGTGCCCATGGTAGCCTTTTCTCAAGGCCTGGAAAAGCTCGTGGCGTCGTCGCAAGCGACTGGGCTTCGGTCACATCAGCGCAGCCTCAAAAGACGCCATCCCCACTAGACGGGGGACAGGATCACGGCTCGTCGGGGGGTGGTTGTCACCGTCAAGCCCTTGGGTTGTTTGGAACTTCGGATGTCGACAGGATCGACTCCCAGGATATATGTTTTTTTTTAATTGCAAGAGAAACAAAACAAGACATGCGACGCCGGATTCTTGTCAACTTGATTTTAAGCGTCATGAGGGCATTGGGCCAAGCCCCAGAAATTTCGGGGAGTCTGATGGTTAGTACGATGGAGCCGGTGCTTTAAGCTTATTCTCGTTGCGGCCATGGCGGTTTGGCATGGCATGTAACGGGGAGCCCACGGACCATGAACAAACTATGCAAAGGCGCAAGAAGAAGAAACAACAACAAAAAGCCCATGGCATTGTAACATCGGAACCTCGCCACCGATGGAGCGAGAATTCAAATACGTGGGGCCCTTTACATCACAACCCCCCGGTCTCCCATCCCGAGGTAACATTGCATTCATTGCTGCTCTGGAACAGACCAGGGCGGCAAGGCCGTCAAGGGAGAGTGGATCTTGTTGCGGCTGAAAACCAGCTAGAGGAGGGCTACTGAAGATTTCCAGGCCTGGACGGGCGATGAGATGCTTCAGCCCGGTATTGACGTGAACCGAGTGGTTGGCCAGTCATGTTGTCGCGAATTGCGACTGGGTCGAGTGCTGACAATCGTCTAGTGGACCAAGAGCCAAAAAAGCTGAGGGGTAAGAGGAGGGGGAGCAACGTGCATCGCTGGGCCAGCAGCACCGCTCGGACTCGCCGTTTGGACCAACTACACTAGCTAGCGGCACGATTGAAGCGTCCTTGTGCTACTAGTGCTAATGTATCGCAATGCGACCTGCGCACCAGGAAGAGAGGTTGGGGGGCGCGTGCATGCTGAACCATTGTTGCTGCGGGCTTGAGTAATAGTTTCGATGCTCGTGTCTCCGGCGTATTGTCTCCTGTCATGGTCTGAGCCCCCCGTCGAGTTTTGTGCAGATGGCAGTGACATGTTTGGTCGGGATGGATGATCCATGTTCACACGTATGCAGGTAGGTTGATCGCTAGATGCGGCGCGCTGTATTGGGAGTGGATCACGGGATTGATCCGGTCAATTCTTTTTCCTAAATGTGACCTTACATGTCCCTGTTAATGATTCTCCCAACCCAGCCCATCATTATTTGACGCGATCGATTGTGGGTGTACAAGTGAACAGGTCAGCCCCGGATAGTTTAGTCGAAGCCTATTTTCCAATGACCTCTAGTCCCATGTCACATACGCTCGCATCGCTACACTACACACAACTTGCTACGCGAAGGAATGAGTAATTTCGTATTTGCTCAGCTGATTTTGTAATTATGCACCCAATGTAATTCTCAAACGTGTTACAGGGCAGCTTTTCTTACGAGACACCCCGTGGTGTTTCAAACATGACAGCACACCGGTCGGATTTCAAGATATGCTATTTTCAAACATAATAGCAAAAGACAGAATGCGCAAGCACAATGGTGGTCGAAACGAGTAGATAAGCAAACAAGAAGAGGGCAAGAAAAAGAAAAAGATGGCTCCAACTGGCAAAAGGGTTCGGACCACCTTGTGGTGGTCCTACGTCCCTGTTGTTCGCAGTCGTCGGTGGTTTTGGTCCTCGTTCGTGAGGCGAGGTTTTTTTTGTTTTGTTTTTTTTGGCGGGTTTCGAACTCGGAAGTGTCCTCGTCGGTGGTCTAACCCTTATCCACCATACAAAGCAGCTTGACCTGACCGCTTCCACACGGCGCCCTTGCTCTGCGATGGCCAAGCGGAAACTTTTAGAATATAATGGTATGCCGAGAGTTGTTCCTCCTGTGAGGGGATTCGTATCCCGTGAGGGGCGCTGAGTTGTGGCGGTTGGCGTTGTGGCGAGCGATGAGGCTGTTGATGCAACCCGGATCGCCCAACTGTCAACTGGTAGCCACTCCTCAGCAACGCAACGTGACCACTTGGCACGAAGCTTTTCCTGGACAGTGATTCCTGTACCCGCGATATCCTCTCAGTGTTGAAACGAGCCCATTCGCAGATTTCTTTTTTTGCGTGCGAAGCAAAATAATACCCCAACCCCAACCCTCAACACCATCACCATCCATCTACCACCAACACTACACAAATATAACAAGGTGAGGGAATTATCTATATCACTTGATACGACTGGAATGTATGTTTAGGGTGACGATTAGACCATTCACAAACCATTATTGCCTTTCACATTGACGTAGCACTGCTACAGGTGCATGTATTGGGCTTGTGATGGCCCATTGCGACCCTTGACAAAGGCTGATATAAAACACAGAAGCACTCGCCGTTGTGGATATTAACTATTTGACTGAGCTGTCACGCTCACTGTGTGCGCTTGCACCGTAGACTTGATAGCTTCGATCAGGTCAAATTTTTGGCGGGCTGCTAAGAGAGGCGCTTGAAAGGGCTTGTTGGGAGGGACTGGCACGCGGGGTGAGGGCCTCGAATTGTGACTGGAAATTAGAGCTATGCAGCTGGCGGCATCGTGTGGCTAGCTTATCGATCGCAGGTGGTGTCGGAGGAGGGCGCTTGGTGGCGGGTTGGTGTTCGCTCGGTCGGACGCAAAAAGTGATGATGGGGGAGTGAGGTTGGTTTGCGGCTCTAGCAAAAACGGGTAGCCAGGTGGGCGCCAGGTGGCGCCAGTGCGAGGGTGGTGGACTAGTGGGGTAGGAGCCATCACGGTTTTGCGCTGAACCAGATGAAGATGTTTCCTTGGCATTTTGGCCTGCGGTATCCGTCTTGGACATTGAATAAAAAAAGGTGCGAAGGCAATGCTATGTATTTTAATTACTATGCTTAATTGTGTGCTTTGGATAAGGGAGCTGGCCTCGAAAACGTGAAGACTTTCGTTTCCTTCCATGGCTAGGGCAAATGTAAGACTAAAGTTATTGCTGCACGCCAAATAGTAATTCAATTATACTGTCGTCCCTGCGGATCTAGGCTCTTTGATAATACATCAAGGTTGGTGTTGATCTTGCAGATAAAGGGTAGTTTTGGTCTGCCAGCCCGCTGGCGCCAGTTTGTTAGTGCACCCAAATCCCAACGTTTGACAAACTTTGTATCAAATTAACCTTGCTGTTCCTTTGCCACTAACTTTGATACGTGGGAGATGGAATACCCTTCAGGTTACTTGAGCTTTTTCTTTAAAAAACACTAATAGAGGCATAAAAGTAACCTTCGTTTCATTGGATCAATATTGTACCATGTCCGCATTGGTCCTAAGATATCACCGCTTGACCATGTGCGCAAACCGCAGTGCATGACTGTGGCAGCTGGCATGGGTTGATAATATGCTATATTATTTCAGGGAGCAATATATAGGCGTCGACAAGGAGTGTAGATTCCTACTAAAGTGTCGAGTCAACTTGCTCTGTCGTCGATGCTCCTGGGATCTGCTGATTCTCACCTATGCATTGGGCTGCTCCACTTGAGAGCTGAAAAAAAGCAGCTTTCTAGAACCTTTGCTAACAAAATTTTTGCGGTGAGAAAATAGACTGGAATAGCTCGTGTCTCACGGGAATTGCTGTGAAGAATGAGCTATGTGTGCGGGGATAAGCGTGGGCTGAAGGACTTGGCGAATGCAACATTTCATCATGATTTTGTGTTAAGAAACAAGGGAAATTTATAAATCAAGAAATCCGTCTATCCTTATGACATATGACATTCTGCATTTCCGAGTCCTGATAAATGACGCCCTTCTTGAAATGGTAGCGCTATCGAGTATAGTGAGTTTTAATCCTGATTTTTTGCACTGAAACATTTCTTCTATAATAAAAATATAAATACGAGAGGTTAGCTATGCTGATTTGATGGATGACTGCATGCATGTGCGAGAGAAAAAAGACAAACCTGCGGGCACTATGCACCCTTTCTCAGCTTCCCATCCTACTACAAATGACTCAAATTACGGTGATGTCAGCATCAGCCGCTGGACCTCTTTGTATCCACCGGTAATGCAGTCATGACCAAGTGATTGCACTTTATTTTTGATGATGAACGCTCTCATTCTCTATTTGCTGTTGCCACCCACATTGAAGGCACGTGGCATGCTCGCAGACAGCGGTTGGCACACCTGAGGAAAAAGCTAGATGTCAGTTTTGGGCTCTTCCCACCTTAGCTATGCTTGTCTTAGCATACCTCTTGGAGGCGTGTGAATATCTCATCTTAGTACATATGTACGAGCAGTTTTTCGCGATGGTAAATCTCCGAGTCACTTTGCCGCCTAACCTTCAACGACAACATTTCAAGGATGCCCTTGTTAACGGTGTACTTGTGACCCGATTTTAATTGCTCATCTGGCAGCCTAGGTCAACGTGAATTCAGGCTTGCTGGGCCGTGGCTACGTAGATGCCTAACATTGTAACGCGAGGAAATGCCACATCGGCGCAGTGAGAAAAATCATTGGGTAATGCATGGTTCACGCATTATATCGGCACAGGAGTTGGGGTAATGCATTAAGCCCAAAGCGGTTTAACGCATTTTGGTGTTGGCCCCTCGTGAAGCTGTCATGGGCGTCGTGATCAAGACTGGTTGAGTTCCCATGATGGAAGCAGAGGAGGTGAAGAATATGCGTGGAAAAATAGGAAATCATGGCCTAATTAAAAATAATGTACAAGCAAATAGCTGGAATGCTAGTATTCAACCCAAGAGACAGAATGATTCCGGCATTTTTGGTGGGAGGAATTTTGGAGGGGTAGCACTGGTTGGGAGTGTGCCTGGGTAATGATGCATTTGTGCGTGAGATAACGTGATGGTTGCGTCGCGTGAGGGTCATCTGGACCTAGCAGTGCCAGCCGATCGGCAACGTCTCGGGATCTATTAGCCTTATCGTATCGGTGTGACGCGATACAAGCAGTAGTCAGGATTTCATGTCTTGGGCCAGAACACACACGGCTTTTTTCGTCACCTTGATAGCTGGAGGCAGCGAGAGCCATAGCTTCTTGACCTTTCTGGCGCACCTGCTCCCCCGCACGGATCCTCGCATGGAACGTGCCAAAAGGAAAATCCGGCCCCAAAACCCCGCCGTTGGAACGTGAACCCTGGTGGAGAGGGCAGAGGCTGAGGCTAGAGGTTAGAGAGGGTCCTGCACCTGCTAGGGCGCAGCTAGGTGCAGCTGCCGCAAGCCAACGAATGACACGTGAAGATAGCGATAAGAGCAAAAATTAGCCTGCGTTCCCTGCTACTTGATTTAGCCACCTTTCCTTGCCTATCCGAGAGGTCACCACCACGACCAAAATCACACCCACTCCCCAGGTTCCAAGGCACCACCTCTGCAGCCGACCACTAAGCTTCCTTGCCCCGTCCTAGCCAGGTTAAAGGTGTCCATCAGGCCCAATACCCACCCGGCCTCTCTTCGTCAACGTCTCCGCCTCCATCTCCAACTCCCATCACCATCTCGAACCTCGGCCTTGGCTCGTTCGCTCACTCAAACTTCGACCACCTCGCGATAAGAACAACCTCCGCCCGCCTCGCTTACCGCCGCACGGTCCAGAGCTTGAACGCCCACCGATGCCGATGTGCAATCTCGACTCGACGTCTGTCGAACGATAGCTTGATCCCTACATCACGACGCTTCCGCCGCCGCCTCTGCACGCTGTGGGTGCGCATCCGATTAACGGCCCCCTTCTGCATCCTCGACCTCTTCTATCGGCGCGGCCTACGCCGCCCACTCTGCCGCTCCGATGTGGTTATTTCGCGCGCTTTTCAGCTCCATCTTCCTGCTCAGCATCGTCCTCTCCATCCCTGTCGCTTTCGATGTTGGCGGCCGTGATAGCGGGCTGGCATACAGTCTCGCCCTTTTCTTCTTTTACATATTTTACTCGACCCTTGAGTTAATAACGCCCGAGAAGTCGCCCTCCCGCTTTCTGGTATCTGCCTTTCTTCGCTCAGCCCAGTGGATCATCATCCCCTCTCTGCTCATCTGGTCCCTCGGCCAATTTGCAGTTGATGCCGGTAGCACAGGCTGGGTGGAGCGCACCCTTGGGGGCCTGTTCCAGTCCAAGAGCACCAGCTGGACGGAATGGGTTTTCGGCAAGGATGGCTTGGTAGAGACAGTTATGCTGGGTGGATGGGACAATGTGTTGCGATACTCGGGGCCTGTCTTCCAGCTCCTCGAGGGTTTCTGCACCCTGCTGGTCATCCAGGCTGTCGGCCAGCTCACCCGCTGGCTCGTAAACCGAGGCAGGAGTGATACATGGGTGGTAAGTGGCGCTGAGAATGTCAAGTTTGATTCATGCTAACGAGCTATTAGATTATCCTCCTCGTCTTCTCGAGCTCCGTCATGGCGAGCGCCGTCTATTTCCTCTGGCGAGTTGCCCACTTCCCCCAGATCGGCAACATGGATGCCACCTTGATCGGCATCGCCATGACTACGGCTGTGTTCCTCTGTGCATTTGGCATTGGCAGTGGCCGGGGCAACCCTGTCGAGTCGTCTCTGCTCTTTGCTTACATTGTTCTCTGCGTTTATCAAATCTTTACCGACTATCTTCCCTCGGGCCATTCTGAACACGCCGAGGGCCAGGCAAGCTCCCAGCCTGATATCCCTCCACTGCCGCCTATAATTATGGCGTCTTACTCAACATTCCTTCACATGCTTGGCTCTCTCCCCGTCGCCATGCATTCCTCCTTGGCCTTGCTTTACGCGGCCTTCCAGACCATAACACCCTCCGTCATCATTTCTCTCACATACCGTCTTCTTGTCTTCTATTGTGCTACACGAATCATTCCCTCCATTCGTGATTCGGGTGCACGAGCTATGATGCAAGAGCCTGACTGGGAGGAGTCCGAGACTGCCAACCGACTTCTCAGTTTCCTTAATTGGTTCTCGCCATCAATCTTGATAGCCGTGTACACAAGTCTGCTCTTGCAACACTTTTCAGTCAGCGATGAAGATGGCTGGACGCTGAAGGGTGGTGATGTTGGCGGCAGCACGTGGCAGTGGACCAACGTGGGGTTGACCATGGTCCTATACGGGGTAGAGCTCTACCTCGGCTCTGACGAGCACGACCACTGGAAGGTGGACTAAATAAGAAAGAAAAAAGCCCATTGGGTTGGGCATTAAACAATCAAGCGTGGTTGGAGGCGGGGTGAGAGGTGTCTGAAAGTTTGTTAAATGATTCAATTCATACCAAAGCGCTCACCACGCCACCTTGAAACAGAAGTCGTTTCTCAATGCGACAGAGGGTGTTGAATTTAGCACTGATACATATTCAAGGCAGCATGAGTGGGATTGGGATCTGGACTGGGATGGGCAGTATTAGGGAATGGGCACACCTGCACAAGGCGTTGGGGGAAGGCAGTCTTTTGTTCGCAGCATGGCGATATTTGATATGATGTATTCTGTCTTTTTCTTCTTCTCTTTATTTCTTCGATACCTACTTACCTATATGGAAGCGGCAACATTATTGCGATTTTGGGTTGGCAGACGGGCAAAGTGGTGTTCTGTGGTGTGTTTATTGTGACTCGGGCTGTCTTGCAAGGAAAGGTCAAGTGCTGGCGATTGCCTAAGATATAATACCCCGCTGTATTTTGTAGTCTCGCGCAGTTTTTAGCTAGAAACCTGAGTAATGGATTCAACGGAGTGTGGTAAACGGAGCGTGGTAAATGGAGTGTCTGACATGTTCGCAACTATACCCGTAACACCGCCGACAGACCCACACTCGGCATCTCAATGGCTTGAACCGACGGAGTTGGATTGACCTTGTCAGCCCTTCGCAATTCCCTCACCTGGCTCCTCACCTGTATACACCACCATGGCTGACACTTATGCAACAAAAGGCCTCGCGCCGCCGCCGGATGTGTCCACAAAGACCGTGCCGATGGCGGGCCTGCTCGTCGACGTCTACGGGCTGGACGAGCTCCCGGGCCCGGCCGCGGCCACGGCGCCGGCGCCGCCCGTGACGTGCCTGTGGCTCCTGCACCCCCGGCTCCGAACCCGCGGGCGGATGCACGACATTGCGCGGCGGGCGGTGGCGGCGTGGAACTCGGGCCCGGCGAGCAGAGGCCGGGGCCTCGTGGCGCTGGCCTGGGACATGCCCAACCACGGCACGCGGCTGGTGAGCGAGCAGGCCAACCTGGCGTGGGACGGCGGCAACGGCACGCACGCGCTCGACATGATGGGCATGGTCCACGGCGGCGTCGCCGACATGGCCGGCCTGATGGACCTGGTGGGAGGGTACCTGGGCCGCGAGGTCGACGCCCACGTGTGCTTGGGCTGGAGCCTGGGCGGGCACAGCGCCTGGCAGGCGTGGGTGGGCGAGGCGAGGATCGATGCGGCCGTGGCCGTGGTTGGGTGTGCAGACTACACAGGTGAGAGAGACAACCATGTTTTGGCATCATGTCTTATCCAGACTTCCAGGGGGGAGCATCATAGGCTGCCCCTTCCCTTCCCCCTCCCCCTCCCGGTCCGGCTGGCGTGTGTGTGTGTATGTGCTAAATGATCCTTGCAGCCCTCATGAGCGACAGAGCTTCATCTACAAAGCTTGCATTCGGAGCATCCTTCCTCGGCAGCAAGTACTTCCCGCCGGACCTCGTGGCCGCCTGCTCGGCGTACGACCCCAAGACCATCCTGTTCGGGGCGTCTCCCGTGCCGCCCCTCCCGCTCCCGGCCTCGGAGCAGGCCCGGCTCCGGCCCCTGCTGGACGCGCGGGTTCGCGGCAAGCGGCTGCTGCTGTGCTCGGGGGCCGACGACGAGTTGGTTCCGTACGCCAAGACCGAGCCGGTGGCGGATCTGCTCAAGGATGCTGTTGGCGACGAGGGCTGGTACCGGGATGGCAGGGTGGTTCTGGAGGACAGGGTGTACGAGGGCATCGGGCACCGCTTCAGTGCCGCCATGGTGCAGGACGCCGTGAGGTTCTTGGTCGAGGCTGTGGAGGCCGGGCCGCGAGGCAAGCGAGAAGAGAAGCTGTAGAGATGAACGCTTTGAATAGAGCAGATGCATTCATTGTCTAGTCTAGACCAACTCGTTGATTATTTTTCTTCTTCTACTTCTCTCTCACTGTCCTCATCCTGACATCATCACCACGGCCTTTGCGCTTCCTCGTCCAGCACTTCACTTCCACCCTCCTCCTTCACAGCCAACCCGCCTCGATCGCCTTCACTCTCCAAAAACACGCCCTGCGTAGAATCCCACGGGTTCCTCTTGGCCCTCTTCCCAGCCAGGCTTGCCCCTCGTCCATGCGGGTCGCTCAGCCACTCTCCCATGGCCACGCCCACGCCCTTCATGGCGTCCTCCTTGCCCTCGCCGCCTGCTGCCGCTGCCGCCGCTCCCGCAGTCAGGGTAGCCATGCCAGGCGGATCAATGCCGATAAACGACACCCGCTCGAGCGGGAAGCCAATGGCCGTGCAGTGGCTGTCGACGAGGCGCTCCCTCTTGAAGCCGTGGCTCACGATGGTCATGTGCGTGGGCCAGGCCCGGAAGCGGGCGCGGAAGAGCGTAAGTGAGAAGAGGATGTTGTGGTACGAATCCAATGCTCGGTCTTCAACAAGCACCTCCTCGCTCGAGGCGGTTCCCGGCAGCAGGCCCCAGTATCCGTTCTGCTCTGCCACGTTGGCGTAGCTTTGCGCCTCGGACAGCTGTGTTTCTGGTCTCGTCGGTCCTCTTTTTTCCCCGGTTTGTTGCACCCACGCTTAGCTTCTGAACCCCTCCCCAGGTCTCGCAGGCTGAGACTGTGAGAGACTTACCCCGAAAACGCAAGAGCCGACGCGCTTCTGTCGGCGGCCAGCGCCTCCACGCCGGCCTTGATGTGCTCCACAAACGTCCCCGTTTCGCCGCGCTGAAAGTCCGCAATGAGCCACTCCGCCTCGTCGGCCCCGCGGGAAGCCCCGCCGAGCCAGATGCCGTGGCAGCAGACGACAATGAGGTGCGTGCGTGGGGTTGGCATGCTGGTCGTGGTTGGGAAGCTGCAGAAGCGTATGGGATCTGGCGAGGCAAAAGCTAGCTTCGCAGAATTAGAGGGTCTGATCATGTGATGTTGTGGTGACTCGCTGGGTTGCATCTTGGTGTGAGGCATCACGAACAAAGACAGCTGGAGGCATTGTTCAATAAATAAATAAGAACAAGGCCTTGTCCTGAAACACAGACAGGCTTTTACCACAATATTATATCATAATGACATTATCAATACGATTCAAGATGGAGTATCCTCTAAGAGTATTCGTTGTAATATACAATCCAGCTAGGGTTTACATGGTCCTCCGTCATCATATATGTATCAGGACAGTAATAGTACATGGGTACATGGGTCGCAAATATTCAGCTAGAATTCCAGCATCGTCAAGATTTCCGGCCTCTTCAATCCCGTCGACCGGTGCCCAGCTTTTGGGAAAAGACATCATTTACTTCGTCATTGCTTCGCTTCTTTCCATGGGTGCTTTTGTTTTCATCTTCCTTCTGCTTGGCGAGGGTCCGTCTCAATTCCTGTCTTTGGTCAGGCCAGGATGCAGCAGCAATCTCGCCCACCGTCTGTCCCCATAAGGGGGCGGGCTTGCGGTCGAGATCAACTTCGAAGTTGACGGTGCGCTTGGCTTGTTCCGCGCGTTGGAATTTGACAAAAGGGGACTCCATCTTCTGCTTGGCCTTCTTCTCATGCCCGAATATTCGCAAATGTCCCCAGTACTTTTTGTGTTGGAGAGCGACCCGTCCTCTGAGTTTCAGCATCGCGTTAGCATACTCCTCCTTGTGCGTCTTGACCTGCTTCTGAAGACCCTCGAGCTTCTCCGCTAGGCTGTCGACGTTGCTGCTTTCGGAGCCCTCGCTGGATTGTTGTTCCGTTTCCCTCTTTAATGCCGCCGCGGCCTTTTTGAGCGCATGCGCTTGCTCCTTATGGTACGCAGCCGTGCGCTGTAGTTCTGAGGTCTCAGGTGAAACCTGCGGGGAGTTAATCTCGCCAGTCTTATGCCTATTGGCAAACGTTTGGTTGCGGATGGGCGACAAATACCAATGACGGCGAGCCTGTTTGAATTCTCTCTCCTCCTCCTTGGTCAATTTTCGCTCATCTGCGAGTTTGACATAATGATACAGCTGTGATCGCCCAGGCCTTCGAGTTTTGATTTGCCTTTTGCGGTGAACACAGTCCAGCTTGTACAAATCCCTGATAAGATAGAGACTGCCGGTCGCCACAATGGGGCCATCCTCGCCAGCCCTGCTGCATGCCCATCGAAGCGCGTCCTCAATCTGAGGTTCGCCCTCATAAACCTGGCTGGGGTCCTTGACGATCATTTTGGCGTGCTCTGAGCCGAAGTTAGCAGGGGCGGGGGGAGGGTCGCTGGGACCTTGTTCGAATTCAACCATCGCAAGGTTATCCTGCGGCCTGACGATCTTTTCAATGATTTGGTCAAAGGGCTTGTGCTTGCTCGATGACATGCCCATGACCCAAGTTACAGGCTTGTCGTCCTGTCGAAGTTGCTTATCAACATGGCTGACAAGCCCTTCGACACCCAGCATGTTGTGAGCACCGTCAACCAGCATGGTTTGTCTTTCACGGCCAGAAATCTCGGGCGTGAGATAAACTTCTTCCATTCGTCCAGGATTATAGGGGTGCCCGGCCAGAAGTTTGTCCAGGTTGATTTCCTTGTGAGGAAACACATGCCGAAATGCCAATGCCGCACAGAGCAGGTTCTGAATCTGGTAGCTTTCGAGTTTCCATTTCTCGTTGTCTAGTGTCATAAGAAAGGGTTCGGCCTTCCAGGTGAGGATGATCTCCGTTCCCACCTCGCGGGCGTGCTCCCTCAGAACCTTCACGACAGAGGGCTGGTTGGTGTGGTCGACAATACAGGGGACATTCTTTTGCATGATTCCAGCTTTTACCTTGGCGATGTTTTCGATGGTGTTTCCGAGATACTCTTGGTGGTCAAGGCCGATTTTGGAGATAATAGTAACGGCCTTTTCTTTCATCACGTTGGTCGCATCGGTTGCACCACCCATGCCAACCTCGACGATTCCGTAAGGGACGTGCATCTGATCAAAAACCCTGAATGCTGTGGCAGTTTCGAGCTCGAAAGGGGACAAAGTCTCTGGCTCTTCGGCATGGTTGAATTGCCAGCGGGTCGAGATACGGTTCCACTTGGCCTGAATCCGCTCCATTGCAATCTCGTGCATGCGACGGTTCACGTAGAGGCCATTGATGAGAACCCCATTGTGCTTCTCGGGGAAGGCCGGAGATATGTAGCTTCCGTAACCAATGCCTGCAAGCTTGAAAAGACCGCCGAGATAGGCACAGATGGAACCCTTTCCGTTGGTACCGCCGACATGAATTCCCTTCCACTCTTGCTCCTTTGGGATGATGCGGTTCATGCGGTCGAGACCAAGGCGAATATCCCGATAGCCAGCCTTCTTCTTGCCAGCCATGGCGCGGTAGATGCGGTTAACCGCGATCTGGATGTCCTGAGAAGAGGGCATGATATCAGGGCATCTCACCGGGCCCGGCAGCGGTGATGTGAAGCCGGGGAGCCAGGCCTTTCTTGGGGCGGGCCGTGCGAAGCAATTGCCTAGGCAATTGACAAGGTGAAATGCAGCGCCGTTGAGGCTTTGTGGTGGGATGTCGACATCAATGAACAAGTGAGCCCATCTTGGCGTCCCATTAATTTTCACAAGTGCGTTGGAACTTTGACTGAGGACCCACCTAGATTGCGGGAGACCTGCGCCACAATGGCGCCACACCAGCTCTGCCACACCAGCCGTAAACGCCTGAGTCAGAACCCCCACCTGTTGGCCCGTGCTGTGGCTAGGTACGTGTGAATTTTGGTTACAATTTGATAGTGTATGTTAGCAGGAGGCTACTATTACGTGCAAATTGGACATGTTACTAACACGTGTCATCATAGCCTCATCCCCCGACATACCAGTGCCTGCATGCAGGGACGGACCATCCGTCAAAACTGGACCCGGCAATGCCCTTCAAGCCTTTCCGCCTCGTCGAATCGGGAGCCCCGCGAAAAATTGCAGCTTAACCCCCAGCGCGTGAGCCTCCCGCCTTGTCGCCGTCTTTCCGTCTCCATCCTCCTTCTGCCCCAGGCAACGTCAATCATCACCATTCGGCAATCCCATCGCCGGCGCCTGTTCCTGAGGCCTTGCTTCGACGATTTGCCTTGCTCTCTCTTTGGTTATTGCTTTTGGTTTTCTGTACTGCCAAAATGGGCCTCCCGTAAGCCGACCCGATCCTTTTTTTCCCCTGTCCCTCGCCTCGTTGTCGCGCCAGCCCAGTGCGGCCGATCTCCCCTGCTCCGCTTCGGGGATGGATCTTGTCGCCATCAGCTTTTCGCATCAACGCATCTCAGATCGCGTCGCGATTGCAACTTGACCCCGCCGCCAATCCCTTGCGCATTTCCATGCGTCTCATTGCCTTCATCGCCATCTGGCCGATGCTCTGTTGGATTTCGTCAACTGATTGAACGCGACTTGTGCAGATTGTTTGTCGCCCCAGTCGAGTCTGATTTGCCCTCCAAGTCGGACAAGTGCAGCTCGACATCACCTTACCGCTCAGGAATCAGACGCCATGGTCGTCCCGACCGGCGTGCAGCCCTGCGACGCCACATGTCCATCCGGGACCGTCTAGCAAGCAACTCCCTCCGCCAGTCATCCTCGTTGTCCGGCAGAACGTCCGATCAATTTTCTACTCTAAATGAGCCCTCTAATACGGACAGCCTCCGACGGCCACGCCCATTTCGAGAAGTGCTCAGGGAAGTCGTCAGGAACAACGGTGGCACCCAAGAAAGATTCGAAGAGCCCTTCCAGGGCCTGTTTAACGGAGCCTCCCTCCCCGACAGAGACAGAAGGGACATTGGAATTGATGAGCCAACTGCAAGTGTGTCCATCTGGGGCCCTGATCCCGTACCAGCCTATCCAAGAAGCCGACCAGTCAGTGTTGCCATAAACACCAATTTCTCCGCACGATGATTCGAGATCATGTTCGCTAACTGCTATTTAGCCTGTCGCCCCTTATCCTTGGGCCACTCAGCTTCGGCCAGATGGGACCGAGACTCTCCCAGCCATTGTCAATGACAGATATGGCCAATTTCTTCCTGCTCGCCCTGCTCGCGACTTCTTAGAAGCAGATGCCAGCCGACGACGAGCTACCGAGGGAGCTAGCCATCTGTTCACTTCAACATTTCCAAATATTGAAAACTTGCGCAACGCAGCCATCCAGCGAATCCGGGAGACCAGTGAGATGGTGGATCGTCAAAGAAGCCTCAGTCCTGAAGTCTGGGATACTCTCCTGACCACGCTTACTCCTGATCCTCAGGGACCAAGCGCAGGCTCATCCTTCGCCTCAACCGTGGCGTCTCAGAGCGCAGGAGCCTCTTCGGGCACTGCTTTGACTACTCCAGAAGGCGCCGAAGGTGAGGGCGCTGATCAACCGTGCGAGTCAGGATGTGAGAACTCAGACTCAGAGGGTCCCGAGTATGAATCTCAGCAGTCACGGTTGCTCCGAAATGGCCGGCGTCGAGTGCCACGTAGGCGTGTCCGACTTCGAGATCCGGACCACATGCATGCGCTGGTAGATGGGCCAGTCGATGGTCCTATCGATGAACCAATTGACAGACACATGGGTCTCTCGACAGACTCACATCTCGAGCGCCTCCGGGCCCTCACAGCATGGGGCAGTGAGCGTCGGACAACCTCGGAAGCTCGACGAGCAATGGAAGAGTCCTCAAATAATACTCTGGGGCATGGAAACCTCTCTCTCGCCCAATTCCGTCGACCTCGTCATGGGTGGATTGGGCAGCTGTCCGTAGGTACATCGGATGAAGACATGGGAGCGGACCGCCGAACCCTCAATCGAGAAAACTCCGGCGAAGAAGAATTAGAGGGGATGCAGCACATCGTGCGCAGCTTGGCTCGACGAGAGGATATACCAGATGAATGGTGGGCTGAGGCAGGCCTCAGCAGAACGATACCTTGAGATTGCTTTGATTAGAGGGCCAGGCTGGCCATGTTACGAATTCAACTGACGGGAGGCGGACCGGCTGCGATTCGGAAAGAGATGACAACGTTGTTGTCCAAAATGTCGACGAAACAAGGGTGGGATCGGAGAAGCGATTTGTATCATATTGTTATGGAGTCTTGGGCTTGGGTTTGGTATGGTTTGGTTTTTCAATCGGATATTGGGCAGACCACAATGGTCTTAATGGTTTAGCGGACATAAATGAGTTTGAGAAAGAAAAAAGCTACCCAACGGTGGATCTTGATTTTGACATGCCGCCATCGTTGGCAAAATGGTGTATTAGGGTGCACAATCGTGGACGCCTCATCGTGTTAATATCTTGGTTCGCGTGGGCTTGTTTCGTGTAAATCATGTCCCAGATAAGCCTGATCTTGTTCAGCCAGTCGCAATCGTATACCAAAGATGTGTCTTAAAAAAATTAAAAAAAACTCTGGTCTGCTTGGACAACACTGGCAAGTTTCACGCCAAAGAACAGCCCGGGAATTGGGACAGGTGCCGACAGGACGGCAGATGAGAAGAATCACGCCACCAAATAGCTGCTCTCCAACTTTTCTCCAAGTCGGTTCTTTGATGGGCAAGTCACAATGGTCTTTTTGGGCACGCATTGATGGGTAGCTTAGGTTTCGCGTGGTTTCGTGATCTGGTGGTATGGAAAATTGTGGAGGACCATCATGGCATTGACGGCATCCCTGGAACCACCTAGCTCGCCAAACATTGTCATGCCGACGTCATGTCACATTACCAATGGGCACAAAGGATGTGTGTTGAAGAGGCGAAGCACCGTCCCGTATTAACCCTCACCAGGAGGGGGATCGCCCCTTGCCGTTTTCCCCTCACGCTTTCGTGCAACGGGATCAGCACCAGGGCCGTGCTGTGCCATTAATAACCAGTATGACAACATGGCGAACGGACGCTTGGTGGTAGTGTGTGGTCGCGGCGCAAGGCGTAATTGGGCACGCGCATGCATCTCGTTAACCAAAGTGAATTATAGGCCCAGCTGGGGGTGGGAAAACAGGGAACCTGTCGCGAAGACGCCAGATCGGAACATGGCAGGGGACTAAGGGGGATCAACTGGCGCAAACGCAGCTCCAAGGTGGGATGAGCCGCATTAGTGGCCAGAGACTAAGTTGAGAGCAGAGCAGAATGTAACAGTGGGTTGGCCGATGGTGTTTAAGCATCTGCCCGTCATAGGGCCGGCATGACCGCTCGGGGAGAGGCGCCAGTCGGAGGCTTGCAAGTGACAAGCTGAAAAGAGGAAAAGCCGGAGACTTTCTGGATCGCTAGTTACGTCAAGAGGCTTCCGAACAGGGAATTGGCCTCAATTGAGGGATGATTTTTTGGGGGGTTACCTGGTGCTCGGATGAGGTTGAAAAAAAGAGGCGTCTAGGCCAGTCGCAGCCACATCACAAAGGCGCGTTTTGGAAGCCGAGACACGCCTGTATCAAGGGATAGAGTGGGTATACGGTACGAACGAGGTGCAGGCGGCATTCGGCTCTTGAGGCTGGCTAAATCCTGATGGGGAAAACAAGCGATGAATGAGAGGGGGTCGACTAGGATTCTGGTGATACAATGGGGTGCATTCGGATCTGAACCAAAGGCCAAAACTGACGTATCTGCCTCGCCTGTCCTGTCAAAAGATTGCACGAGAGCATAATAAGAAATAAAATATGATCATTTTATTGTTTGCTTTCAATTTCATCACCCAACTTGTTTCATCTTGGTCTCCCTCCTAGTTGGTAGCAAGCTAAATCCAGCGATACAAGCCAACAAGGGCCCCAGACACTGTACAACCTCCGGTCCATGCATTGTGCCATGGTCTCCTGTCCATGGCATGTTTTAGCAGCATGGCAGCCGTTCCCTTCCATTCGACGCTCAAAAGGTGGTGGCGTTTGGGGAAAGCGATGAATGGAGACAGCAGATGAGGCGCTTTCGTCCCGTTTATGTCAACATGAGCTTAGAGGGTGGTGCATTTCATCGCATGGGCATGACATGACATGACATGACATGATACATGATCTATCGCGCCAAAGGAGCTGTGCGAGTTCAGCGCCCTTTATGATGGCTTACCACACCAACCCAAGATCTTTTTTTTGTTTTGCATCCTCGCACCTTGCTCACGGCTAGGTGAGATCAGGAGATGCTCCGGTTCTCGACCTTGGGCTGAACTAGTCTTGGATTGTTTTTAGCGTTGTCTTGATGTGTCTCGAGTGTCTCATATGGTTACTCGAAAGTGTCCACTACGATTGTTTGGGAGGAGAGGGGCACTTAGCTCCTCGGAGAGAAAACAAAACAATCAAGCAATGGCATAGCCACATCAACAACAATAACAACAACAACGAGGACCAGAAAAAAAATGGGGAGAAATGTCCCTGGGTCAGATGAAAGACAAAACTACGCAACAGCAGCCCTTCCCGGAGGGAACAGTGGGGAAAGCGGAAAATTAGAAGTGAATCGGTGGAGATGCGATATCCCTCCGTCGAACCGGACGAAGAGGCTCTAAAGGTTGGAGCCGTGGGCGCAATTTGTCTTGCCGCCCTTTGTAAATTAGTTCCGCTGCGTTGGTGTCGCTGTCCACCTTCTTCTCAGCTGCTGCAGCTGGGCCGCTTCCCCAGCTCCAGGCAATTACAGCTCTTTGTTCCAGCGCAGCCCAGCGCCCTGCAGCGCTCATGCCGATCCCACGAATGGCTCGCGGGGCGGCACCAGCGCCCACCGAGCGGGCGCCGCACCGCAGCCAAAAGACTCGAGTGAGGAGGGGAGGGCCCTTGCATGGGTGGCCCCGGCCAGGCGCCCCATGCTCTGCCACACGTCCCTCTTACAGTGGAGGGCTCGCGAGCGCTGGGCTTTTTTTACGGGCTCTGTAGCGTCCACGCTGCCCACCCCCCTCCCCCCCATCCCCAAACTACAGGGCTTGCAAGGCTACGTAGGAGGTGTGGGTTCGTTGGTCTTGCTTCCATGGCATAGCATGGCATGGGTTCCTCTGCGCTGCTACGTTGGGTTGCAAGACAGAACAACACTTGATTGATTGGCATTGACTTTGTGCAGCAGCTTCGTCCTCTCTCTCTCTCTGGCCGCGCTCCCCACTCTCGTACATACAGGCACGCACACGCTCTCTACTCTGCTCTTTCTCCTTTCTCTCCCCTTGGCCGTCGAAACTTCGATCCCCGTCCCTCCTTTGAACTACAGCCCAGCTAGCAGTTCCG
>VTGD01000122.1:85227-145580 GCA_013406985.1 Calonectria crousiana | reverse complement strand
CCCCCCCCCCCCCGATCGCTGAATTGAATTGCCGGCGACCCGGAAAATCGGGACATGGATAGCGGATCCGCGCCCCACGAACCCCCCCTTCTCCCCCAATTACGTCGTTTTGTGGATGGTTTTTTTTGGGCATTGATTCATCAGCACTTCAAAGGCGACTGCATAACTGGCTGGATCGTCTTTCTGTGGTCTCCAGTGGGAAAAACAACGACACAAGGACACGGTACCGCGTTTCTCGCGCGCCCCTTGGGATTACGGTGTGTGGGTGGGAGGCTCAAAACGATAGAAGAAAAGAAAAAAGTAGGACTTTGTGAAGTTTTTTTCAAGGTCGTTGGTTTATGCAACATGGCGCAGGTAATTTGGATGTTCCATCCCGCGCGTCGCACATGGTGAGTGAAACCAATTTCTCACTTTCGGTGTCTTTTTGTTTTTGCTTTCTTATTCAATTCTCAGCTCATTATTTTCTTCTGTTTTTCCTCTTTTTTGATTTTCTCGTATGGTTTTTACGTTCATGAGTGTCTTACATTACCTCGCCCATGCCGAGACCGAGAGACCTAGGTTGCTTTTTTTCTTCCTTCCTTTTTTCCCTTTTCGCCTGAGACACACATCGTAATTTTTCTCTCCCTCAGATGATCCCGAATGGCTTGTCGTAGGCTTTAATCAGACGACTCTCACACGCAGAGTACGATATAAAACAAAACAAAGAAAAGAAAAGAAAAGAAAAGAAGAAAAAAAAACCCCTAGAACATAAAACGCCCCGATGGAACTCAGTTTGGCCCCCCCCTCCCTTTTGTTCATCTATCGTACACACACACCCCCCTGATCCTGGACAACCCCTGTTCTTTCGTGGTGTCGCCTTTTTTTTTCGTTTTTTTGTTTTTTTGTTTGCGGGATGAGCCAGGACAAAGGCGTTTGCGGCTGAGTAGCAGCCCAGGTTTTGCTTATTCCTTGGAGGGTTCAGGGAACTTCCCTTTATTCCGCCTTTTCGTTTAATTCCTCCTCTCTTCCGCTTACGGATCGAGCACGGATGAACTCTAACCGCGCGGGCACCCAGGGCGGCGGGCTCGTGCGCTCTTGTTTGCACAATAATTATAACCTGCCGCCACCGCCCCCAAGCTAAACTCCAAGCCAAGCGAACCCAGCTGACTGGAAGGGGGTTTTTTTTTGTACCGGGGAGTGCGCGGGATCTTTCCTCCTCCTTACTTTGGGCGTTTTTTTTTTTTTTTTTTTTTTTTTGAGAAGAAGCACTTTATAAAAAAAAACTTCAATTTTTGGTTTCGTGTGAATCAAAAGAGAAATTGATGATGAATCAAGGTTGTCAATGGCCGGCGGCAGCCGAGTTGAAGTCTAAGTTGACTGAAACCACACGAAGAAACACGCATTTACGTCACTGCGGGGGATCAACTTTTTAAAAAAAAAACACAAGGCTTCGCTCAGCATTGAGTTGTGTTTGGTAGCTGCTGACAACTCTTGATAAACCAAATACAAAACCACAAAAATGTTGACCAAAGATTCGTCAAGTCTATAATTCCATCTCCGCCGCCAATGCCATTTTGCCAAGGCAGAAACAACTCCCGCCGGCTTCCCAACTTTTCTCTTAAACTGGTCCGTTGCCCACATCCACAAAAAGCTCCCGTAATGTGGTTGATATGTGCCCAAAAGAGGAAAACAGCCAACTCCCAATCGCCATACGGATCAGGCTGGTTTACCCAGTAAATGATCTCCCACGCAACTAAAAACTGAATAGAAGAGGAGGAAGAAGAAACAAACAATCAACACCTGCTAAAGAAGCAAGAAATACTATACAGTTCCCCCGCGGAGCCTCTTCCTGCTCCTGCGCGGCCCATCCGTAACAGACCACATGCGAATTACATTACCACGTCTCACCGGAGGCTCGGAGATCCCTTCGGAGAGGGCCCTTGGCTTCGCTTCAGCCGAGAAAGCTCCTCCTCGAGCTTGCGGGCTCGCACACGCTCCTCCTGTTATCATGGTTAGCACATGGTCAATAGCGTGGTTGATTCGAGGGCAATGCATACCTTGAGCTCCTCCTGGAACTTCTTTCTCTCCTCTCTCATTGTGGTTCTGAATCGCTCGCTGATGATCGAGGCACCCGTTCCGGCTCGGCCTGGGACACCCTGGCCTGGCACAGCCTTGAGGCGCTCTCCGTCCAACTCGTCCTGCAGCTGGGCAATGCGCTCCCGAGCCTTGCTCATCTCTTCCTCGAGACGGTCGCGCAGACCAGTAATCTCGCCCTCGAGCGAGTTCTTGAGCTGCTCAGCGTCATCCAGCTTGTTCTCGAGCTCGATCTTTTCGCGCTCAGCACCCAGGCTCTCCTTGGTGACGTCCTCCAGTTCCTGAACCGTGCCCGAGAGTTCTGACTTGAGCTTGGTGATCTGGTTCTGAAGCTTGGTGACTTCGGCTCCCGTCTTCATGGCTGCGATGTCAGCAGCACGCTCCGCTCGGCTGCCGTAGGCGCCTTCCAGCTCGGCCTGGGCGATGGTGAGTTCCGTCTTGATCTCTGCGAGGTTCATGCTGAGCATCTCCAATTCGTCCTCCTTGACCTTCAACATCTTGGTCTTCTCGTCCAAGTCTTCCTTCTGCTCCTCAAACTGTTTCTTCAGAGCCTGCGCGGATTCCTCAGATGTGGCATGCGATTGTGTGGCCACAGCAAGCTGTTCCGTCAGAGTCGCAATAGTGCCCTCAACATCGGCCAGTTTGGACTGGCTGTTCTTGCTGCTCGACTCGGCGGAATGGATATGCGCTTGCAGTTCCTGCAAGTCGGACTCGAGGGTGGCGATCCTTGCATTGCGCTCCTGCATCTGGGCAGCGTGATGCTCCGACAGCGCGGCGTGATCCTCCATTTGAGCCTGGTGTTCCTGAATCTGAGCTTTGTGCTCCTCGAGCAGCGACTTGTGTTCTTCCAGCTGAGCATCACGTTCTTGGAGCTGGATATCGCGTTGCTTGATGTGGGCATCACGCTCCTCAATGTCCTTGTTGCGGGAATCAGCCACGGCCTGAGCCGCATATGTGTTACTAGCGGCATCGCGAGCCTTTTCGAGATCCTCCAAGGCCTCGGACAGCAGTGCTTGGGCATCCATGGCGTCCCTCTCGGCTCGGGCGACGAGTATCCGGCTCTCCTCGATCTCCTCCTGCTTTCGAGCAATCTCCTCATCCTTCTCAGCGTCCGACTTGTTGTTCAGCTCGCGCTGTTGCTTAATCTGCCGCTTGAGGACCGCCTTCTGGTCTTTGAGCGTTGTCGCCTGTCGGTAGAGCCACTGGACTCTGGCAGAGAAGCCGTGGATGGTGTACGGTTCATCTGTGTCGACTTCGTCGTCGGAGCCCTCGTCATCTTCGAGACCCTTCTCCAGGCGAGCACGCCGGCGCTCATCCTTCTGCTGTTTAATGTTGGCAAAGCCGGACTGGATAATCTCCCACAGGCCCACCAGCACGGTTTCGATCTGATCGTTTTCTTGTCCTCCGGCAGGATCCATCTTGGGGGCGCGCAGGGCTCGCTCCAGCTCCGAGTCGACAGCGCGCATAGAATCCTCCAGGTAGGATATTTGACCGTCGATATCGGTTTGAGAGGGGTGTGGCGCGGGAGGGTGATCGGGATCCACGGTTAAGAGAATCTCGCGGATGTGTTGGTTCAACGACTCGATTCGCTGGCTCATCTTCTCGCCTCCAGAATAGTCTTCCTGCTCAGCCTGGATGGCAAAGATGCCTGTCTCGAGGTAGTCCATGTGGTTCTTGAGCATCTGGCCAGGTTCCATCTTTTGCGAGGCGTAGGGGGGTTCGATAAAGTCGTCGTTCTTGGTGGGGTTGAATCGGACAATGGCATCTCGCAATGAGCCGTTGAGGTTCTCGAGTCTGGCTTCCATTTCTGATATGGACTGAACCATCGTATCGGTTTGCTTGCGTAGGTGCTCATTTTCCTCCTTGGCTCGGTCCAAGTCCTCTCGCAGCTGGCTATTTTGTTCACGGATTGGCGACTTCAGTGGTATCTCAATGTGGGTTGCGCGAGGCTGGGATGTCTGAAGCCCGTCGAGCTGATCAAACTCGTACGGACTCTCGTCAAAGTAGTTGCCTTCGGCGGCTTGATCCATGCTGTTGCGGGTATACGTGTATAGGCTCTCAGGGCTGCCGGGCATGCCGTTGACGGACTGGCCATGGGCGGGCGCATTGTTCTTCCTCTTGGAGACCTTGTGTGTCAACTGGAGAATACCGGCAGTGTGCTCGAGGAGGCGTCGCTGGGGCTCCATGAATCGCTTTTCGAGGTTGAAGAGCTCCGACGCCAACTCCTCGCATTTCCGTTCGCTAGCCTGCCTCTCGGCCTCGGCCTCCTTGGCCTTGACGATGTCGCCGCCGTTGCCACCGCTGTTTCGTCCTAGAATACTTCTCCTCCGGCCGCCCTCGGGGCGACCAGGAGAGTATAACCTGGCCATGGAAATGGCAGCATCTCGGTACTTTGACTGAATTAGGAGGTTGTTTCGGGTCGAGTCGATTCGCTGACCGAGGGACTGGATCTGCTTCTTGAGGTCGTCGACCTCCTCCTGCGAGAGGATCTCATATTCCTTGCTGTCGGAGAGGGCCGTCTCAGTGAGGAGGTGGACCTGGATTGGGTCTCTCAGGTCGACGAGAGCCGAACTCTGGGTGCGTTCGGGGTTCATCTGCGAGCTTGTCAGAGCTTGAATCATGTCAATGGCGCCCTTGGGGGAGGAAATAGTGAGAGGAGCGAAGAAGAAAGAGGACCTACCGGGTTGAATCGGGGAGGGTCCTTTTCGAAGCCTGCGATAATATCCTTTCGGTAACCTTCGACGAGGGTCTTGCCATCGGGGCCCTGGGCTTGATGCGACGACAACCGGGTGCCCGGGTAGGCGACGTAGGAAGTGGCCGCCGCGTCAGTCGCGTAGGCGCTCATGGCTTCAGAGTTCAAGTTCGCGTTATCGTGGTCATAAGCACATTACACAAGAGAAAGCAGTACCGGCGCCGTTGGGTTTAGGAGCTCGTCCCAGGGGCCATCAGAGACGGTGGTGGCTGGCGGGCTGGGAAGTCGGGACCAGAAAAATACCAAGGGCCAGGAGGCGAGAGAGATGTCCTTGGGCCGAGTGCCACGCACGCAGGGGTTAATTAGTTGATTGCGCTGTGGATGTACGCGGCGATGGCCCTTTTCGGTGGAATGGGGGAGAGAGGGACCGTGGAGGGCAATACCGATGGGGGGATCAGGGGAAAAGGGAGAGGTCGGGATTCGCGGGCGAGAGCAAGGTGCAATGTTAAAAGGAGGTCCATCAACAAGTCCATTTAGGATAGTGGATCCCCAAATTCTGGAGGTGCGAAATATTGGGCGGGAGGCCACTATAGCGCGTGCATGCACCGTACCACATTACGGTCCCCTCTGTATTACAGGTCCCGCCCACCACCAGGCACGGGCTGAGGGCTGCACCACGCGCTGCACTTTGCACTGGACCGTACAGCCGCTCATCATTAGTGGGTCCTGGGCGCCGGGGCGGCTGAGGCGAGGGGTGGGGAGGAGAATGAGGGAACCCCCCCCCCTGGGCCTGGGCCTGGGCCGATTAGGCGCTTCCAATTGGGCTCGGTACAGGGTCTCGCGCTCAATTGGGCCACACTCGACCCGCCGGCATGGTGCTCGACAGGCATGGAGGCCGCTATTGACTTGGTCTAGCGTACTTGCCGCTCTCACAGAAGAAAAAAAATAAGTCGGCCCTTATCCCCAAAGCCGCGTACCAAGCAACCGTCATCTTTGCACAAAGTAATTTTGTGCAGAAAACGGACGTGCTGAAAACGGTAACCTTCTAAAAACGGCCGGCCGGCCGGTCACTCGCTCGTCCGCTGCCCCGACTCACTTCAACTTGCAAGCGATCGCCACGTTTCAATTAATCTGATCATCATCGTAAACAATCTCCCCGCGACAATTGCAAACCAAAAAAAGAAAAAAAGAAAAAAAGACATGTCACCTTGTGCCCGGAGAATTATTCATCCTCAATTCGTCAACCTGCCTTGTCGAGACGAACCCTCTGCCTCAGGTCACGTTTTGAAGATCCGCCCGAGCACCTGCTGTCAGAACCCTAGGGGTTAGCGACTTTGACTCGACGCCACGCCCCATGCCAAACTATCAGGCTGCACGAAACCCTTCTACGGAATCCGACCCGGTGGTCTTGTGGTAAAAGCTTCAGCCGGTTGTTGCAGTTGCGACATGGTCATTCTTTGTCAAAGAATATCTCGTGCAGTGAACAATCTCGTGCAGTGAACAATCTCGTGCAGTGAACAATCTCGTGCAGTGAACAATCTCGTGCAGTGAACAATCTCGTGCAGTGAACAATCTCGTGCAGTGAACAATCTCGTGCAGCGAACAATCCGCCCACGCATCCATCCCTAGAATGGTGTTATAAACACCCACCAAACTCGTGATCGATGCACCTGTCACGCTTCAAACGCCGCCACTCGGCGCATGCGCGCAAAAGATCAAAAATAAACCCCCATGCTGCTCCAATAGCCCCGCCGTTCAAAGCGTTCCCGCTCCTTGGTTTCGAAGGCGCTCAGAAACGTCGCCAATCGCAAGCTACTGGGTTGTCTAGACCGGCCGTCCCAGTCGCTTGGTGCTCTAGGAGCCGCCACCTCGACTAGAAACCTGACCGGCGTGACATGAACAAAAAAACAAAAAAAAAACCCGCCCTCCTGGCCAAATCACAGCTCCTCAGCAGTAGCATATTGGCCGGTCGCAAGTCGTCCGTCACACCACGGCCTGGAGCGCCCAAAGGTTAAACATTCTGGGATTCACTAACCCTCTTGTCTCAAGCTTTCGGGGTGGGCTGCCTCTAGCATGGATCAGCGAAACAGCTGTTGGCATGTATCCGGGGCCCAAGCTGGACCCCTTCCCCTCCCTGGCGATATACTTCTACTTGCAATCTTGGGCTGAGTCCATCACCTGGTTTTGCTGGAATGGAAGGTGCTGCAGGTGCACCTCTGCCGCATAGCTGAGCAATGCATGGTGTGCGTGGCCTGCTGAGCTCGTATAAGTGGTCGTGGTCGAAGCTGACACGAAATGGGGATCCCGCCTAATATTTCCCCGTTGGGATGTGTCCATGTTTTAACGTTTCCATCATCGCTGTCGCCTGAAAAAAAGCCAAAAGGTACATGTTGGAACTAAAAGCTGGAGAAAACCGTCTGGACGTAGACGCGGATGAGTCTCTCGTCTTTGATGCGCAGATGCAATACGGAAGCATCTTGTTGATGAAAAAGCCCGATGTGCTGAGAGGCCGGGCACCACTTTGGTATTGGCCTTTCTACCATCATGAATAGCCGAAATTCCTCAAAGCATTCATTCCTCTTGGGTACAATTAAGCTAATTGAATGGGTTGTGGTTGCGCATCTGCAACGAATGGTGGCTGCTTCAACATCCATCCCCTTTTCCTCACAGCACTTTGGCAAACACCCGGAGATTTGTCATGGCCATCAACGTGGTGGACACCGGAACTCTGCAGTCTTTCCCTTAATCTCTGCATGATACGGCTCTTTAATAGGGATCTGCTTCCACTTCGCGAATTTGTCGGTAAAACGTTTCCAAGCTACGTCATTATTTCCAACGGTTAAACTGGGCATTGTCTCCTCCTTGGCAAGGTTGCCGACATGGGTAGAGCGCAATCCAGAGGGGCATGCGCTAGGAACGACACAAAGACGGGGGGGAAGTGCATACATGTTTGAATTGTGCGAGAAAGACATCCCAGCGCCGCCGTTTTTGCTTGAGCTGCTCTGATCCAGCCTACTAATGCGAGACCATATCCAACACGGCATGCAACTCGTTCAAAACGGAGGGCATCCGTCTAAAACCGTGACGCTACCGTGTGCATAAAAAACCCAACATTGTGCATTCTCAAGGGTTCCTCTCCATCGCGTCCCGCTGCACTGACCAAAAAGCGGCACCAGAAAATGGGCCTGTCAGCTCTTGAACGGCAGAGGTTTTGGGAGGGCCGCTATCCTGGATCGGGCATCGCCGGCTTTGAGGGACCTCCCTCTTCTAAGATTCCATCTCGTGGCGGAGCCCACCAGCGGTGCGTTCTGACATGTCAGCTGGCGAATGGACGCAGTTCGCATCCCACCCATCCAGCCTCCCAGGGATGCATGTTTCTTCAATTCTTTTTTGGAACGCTTTATTTATAGACCACTATAATTGCTCTCACTGGCCATGATGCCTTTTTTTGGGCAGCATCCGCCCGTCCTATCTTGTAATCGACTGCCGATCCCTGCTGACCTTGCTTCCGAGGTGGTGGTCGCGTGTGCTAGGGCAATCACCTCAAATCGCCAGCTGGTATTTTCGTTCATGCCAGGGAATCCCCTACTTAACGCGTGTGAACCACGTAGCATTCTTGCCATTATTAGAATGGCAAGATGAGAGAGAAAAAAAAAGCGATCGCGAAAGGAGTAAGAGAGTGTTGGATTAGGGGATAACCAAGTTTGGCATTTCGCTTAGCCATTCATGATTGATCCTCCCGTCACGGACCAGCGTCATTTACTTCCGACCTGGTCTCCGTCATGGACTATTCAAGTGCCGGAGAGGCGACCGTGCGTCGGGTTTTCGCCAACCTGAAGATGTCTATTCTCGGCACTCGAGCATTTGCATTTTGAGACAAACCATCCGTTTCTTCTTACATGCGTTGCGAACACGCGACACGCCTGCAACAGGCCGTTTCCTGCCATGAGACGGGGCCATGGCCCGTGTATTCTAAACATGGCGCCTATCAGATGGTGAGGCAGGCACCAAACTAAACTAAAACAAACTAGAAGGGAAAAAAAGAAAAAGGTAGCTAGAGGACCTCACGCATTTGGTCATAAATTTGCTGCCCCATGGTTCTCCTCCTTTCCGCCTGACTCTCGTCCGCGCCCTGGGCCGTCTGCGCACCCGTTGTAACGGCCGTGTTTTCACCTTCAAGCCGGCGTCGCAGTCCCTCAAACTCGGCGCTGCGCCTTTGGGTGCTCAGCCCCACCACCCAGCCGGGCACCCGCCAGCGTACTAGCGCTGCGGGGAGTAGGCCCTCCCGCCACGAGGAGCCCACCACCCAGCCAATAACGGCGCCTAAGAGTGAGCCTGGCCACTGTAGCAGCGCCAGGTGAATGGCAATGGCATATTTGTAAGACTTGTCTGAAAATGTGAGCCCTACGAAAGGCTCGTTCGTGGGTGGCGCCTCGCTCGTGGCTACGCGGTACTTATACATGTGCGGTACCATGGCGTGGTACTGCGCCAGAATGGCAAAGATGATAGGTGTCGGTCCGGCCGGAAGGTAGTTGAACCGGCCAGCCGTGAGTGGTTGGAGGACAATCATAACGAGGGGGGGGAGAAGTGCGGTCAGGAGGAACGACACGAAAAGGAAGGACTATTTGAGAAATGGAAATCATTAGCAGGGCTCCGCATTTGCGCATAGGTAGCAGTTGCTGGCTGGACACGACAACCTGGGGAGCATCTCAGAAAGACTCACAGCAAACTTGCGAGACCCCCACATGCGCTCGACGATTCGTAAGTTGTAAATGGTCATGGCGGCAAAAAGCACTTCGGTTGAGTTGGTGTAGCATAGTTGATAGGCCAGCAGGCGCCAAAACTGGCGGTAGCGCCAGAGGTGTGTGTCGACGAGGATGTAAAAGTAGTGCTTGAGGTCGAGGATGCCAGCCAGGATGGACCCGGTGACGAGGCCCATGACCGCGATGCGGGTCGCGGGAGCGTTGGTGAAGGACATTTCTGCCGCTGGTGTTCTCGTGTGTTCTGGATGAGGGCCGCGGTGTGGTCGTGTGATGGGTCAACTTTATCAACACATACTGCGTGGGAGCTCGGGATGAATTGTTGTCGCGGTGGAAAGAACGGATGAGAGATTCAGCAGAGTTGGAAAGGAGCGGAGTGCGGGCGGAAAGCGTCGCAGTGTGTAGAAAAACACAGCAAGTAAGATTCACGGGCGAATCTTGGTGTGTTTGGACCAATTGCCGTTGCGAAAGTTTCGTCTTCACCAAAGCTCTGGGAGCCGAGATTCACATGGAGACGTGTTGCAACTTCAAGGTGGCATCATTGGGTCACGTGATACACAGATAGTGGTGGGGGTGTCGTTTGGTGGGGTTCCGAGCAGGGAACTTGACGAGCTGGGGTACGCATAAGTAGTCTGCGAAGAAAACATACATGTCACCTGTGATAATGCTGCAATCGAAGAACTGAGCAAAAATATGAGTCTTCCAGTTAGTTAGTATATCTGGGTATCTTTCCAGTTCTTACCTTTCCTTCCACTCTTTTCTCTCTCTTTTCTCAATTACGTCCCGCGAATAGCCGTGAGGCGGAGGTGGATGAATGTCTTGCACCAAAGCCAGATCGGATCGGCAGGGGTCTCGAATAGTTGCGTCTGTCACAGTTGCAGATAAATCATGCATCGAATAGAGAAGGAACGAATAAAATGCGCTTGTGTCGTCACGGAGAATATCGCAAGAGACGGAATGTTCAGCATCATGGAGGATCCAGGAAAGGCAATTGTTTCTCCAGACCAATGCGGCCTATCAGCGGCTAGCTTATCGGCGAACAAACGTCACTGCGGCCCTAGTGCCGCAGGCGGGAACATGGGGGAGGGGTCTTCCGACTGGGCAGAGCGAGCCCGCGGCTTGCTTTCGGGCGAGGGTCGGGAAACTCGGCGTCGTATTAAATCATTTCTCGATGATTTTCTAGGCCATCCCTAGACTGAGAATTGTCGCACTGATTGCAGAGTGCGTCCTCGATAGGCCTCGTTTCTGCTCCGCGAGACGACAGAACCCATCTGATGGTCTCGCTCTCTACCTGTCTCTCTCGCAAGGTCATATGAGTGAGACGCGGTCAAGGTCACTCAATCCGCGTCAGGGGCTAGTGCAGCAAACCTCACCCATACATCCACGCTACTCGCCGCCACACATCGCATCGATCAACAACCACCACCCAAACGGCTCAGCGGCAACCCTCCATTAGTCCCAACAACCTGGCACCACCACTCAAAATTTTCCTCCTCTTCCCTCCCTCCTCCACGCCCGGTCATTCCCGGCCGGCTAATACAGAGCGCTGCAGCGGCAAAAAAAAAAAAAAAGCGACGCTGCCATGCCGCTGGCCAACTTTGGCACGCTCGTGCTCCACCACATCATCTTTATCGCCCATCTCGCCTACTTCCACATTGCCTTCTCTCACATGGAGGAAGCTGCCGTAGTCATCCTCTACTGCATATACAGGCTGCTTGCCCGGAGCCCTGACGACCTCGACGGCCCGCCTCCAGAATGGCCTCCGCCCGTAATCGATTGGTGAAGCCCGGTGTCGGTGCCGGACCCGGCTCTTTGACGGGCGCCGTCGCCGGATCTGGCTATGAGTCGCCCACTGAGGACAATGTCCCGCCTTTTTTCTCGTCCCCGGCGGTGTCCTCGTCGACCCCCTTTGATGCCACCGCCGTTGTGTCTTCCCCCGCTGTTCGTCGACCCGCACTAGCACAGCGGCCGTCGTACATTGCCGCCACTCCTCCAATGGCCCCGGGGACTGGAGCGACCACTCCCCCGGGCCTAAACCATGGTCACAGCCTTGCATCTAGTCTGAACCATGTCGTTCTTGCTCTAGAAAAGCTCCCGGAAAATCGAAAGATCGGCATCAGAGACCGCATTGCTTGCCATCAGTGGACCTACTTTACTTTGGTAAGCTTTGAATTGACTCGTCTCAAATCACACCGGCTAACACTGATATTCATAGAACATGTCCACCGGTGGCATCGCCAACATCATCCATGGCCGTAAGAACTCACACTTCCCTCCATCATACCTTCTCTAACCTCTTTCACCGCTAGTAAAATGGCGCGACGAATGGATTAATGGAATTGGCCTCTTCTTCTTCTTTCTCAACCTCGTCCTTTTTCTTGCCAACTGCGTTCTCATCTGTATCCGGTTTCGACTTCGCCCGGGCACTTTCATTAGATCCTTTACTGATCAGGTGGAGTCTCTTTTTATCCCAGCATTTGTGAGTTCCCATCCCCGCTTGAATTTTTTGAGTGAATGAGACATAGTTCTAACCCCAGGTTCCAATGCTAGTTTGTAGCGTAAGTCTCCACACCCACAACGTAGGTATATATATATCCAATAAGCTAACATGCGTGTTTCAGCATTGCGGTAATCCTAATAAATATTTGTCAATACGGGATCCCCAACTCCGGGCCCTGGCTTCTTCGAACTATGGAAATTGTCTTTTGGATCCACGGCGGAATAAGTGTTTGTGTCAGTGCCGGGCTCTATCTAATACTTTGGTCTACACTGTATGTTTCATCTTCCGGTATTAATTCTGTTAACAGCCACGTTGACACCTTTTGACAGCATCTTTCCCGTCCACACCATGACCCCGACATGGGTGTTTCCTGCGTATCCTCTGCTGCTCAATGCACCCCTTGCCGCAAGTCTCATCGTCGCCGCTCGAGAAACCGACTACAGCCTGTCCCTAAACCCCACAGCTGTCGCCTTCGGTGCCGCCACGCTCCAAGGGACGGGCTGCCTGATTGCCTTTATGATTTCCGCCGCCTTCATCTACCGCCTCATGACCCAGAAGCTGCCCCGAGATGCTCAGAGGCCCGGTATTGTGCGTTTTCACCTGAAACTTGAAAGCGATAGCGGCTGACAGCAGATAGTTCATGTCTATCGGACCTTATGGCTTCACAGCGGCTGGAATAGGTTTGTGCTCCCTGTCTGTACCAGGCCATCCATCACCCCATCTCTAACAACTCTTAGCCCAGCTCGGCAACCAAGCTGAGTACATCATCCCAGAAACCTTCATCGGTACTCAAAATATTGCACCCATCGTCAAAGTGATTTGCGTTCTCGTGAGCATGTGGCTTTGGGGCCTGGCTCTCTGGTTCTTTGTGGTCTGCGTTGGCGCACTCTGGAAGTACGTCCGTGCTGGCAGCCGCATTCCCTTCCAAATTACATGGTGGTCTTTTGTCTTTCCCAATACCGCTCTGGTGCGTTTCACAGAAATCCCATCGCCCGGTGTGGCAGCTTGAGCCAACTGACCCTTTGCGTCGTCTAGATAGCGGCCACGAGCATCATGGGCAACGTCTTTGACAGCGATGGCCTGCACATTGTTGCAGGCGCAATGACTGTCGCCATAACTCTTGTTTGGATTTATATATTTTCAAAAATGGTGTGGGCCCTTCACGCCAGGAAGCTGCTCTGGCCTAGAAACGACGTATAGACCACTGTTTTCTCTTTCATTTTGGCCCAGGCTCGGTTGCATACCGGGACCTCGTATGGCTTTCTTTAATTTCTGTCGTCTTTCTTCTTTTCGACTTTCAACCGCTCTCGGGAGGATGGAATTAGACACCGCGGACAAACCGGATACATGGTGGCGCTGGGAATCACTTCACTGTACTCTATAGATTTTTGTTGGCTATTCAACACAATGATGAGTTAATTGGCATACAAAAAAAAACCCCAAAAGTAATGATTTCTTTTTGCATTCTTATGCCCAGAAACAATGCGCTTCTTTCGCTAATCCCAAAGTCGACTGAGAATTATCTTCATGACAATTCCACCAGTCTACAACAACATACAAGTCTTTCTAGCGCTAGCATCTTGACCTAGTTCAGCCGTCATCACACCTCGTCTATAGTACAGAGGGATACTGAAAACAAAAACAAAACAAGAGACTGTTCTCGGAGTGGTTCAAATCCTACAACGCCTCAAAACTCCCCAGTCATAAGCCTGGTAGTCGCAAACCGTCTACAGCTTAAACTTGAAGCCTTCGGAAGCGGACGCTTCCATGTTGAGCGTTACCTCGCCCGTCTTCTCGCCCTGGCCGAAAAAGATGACCTGAACGGTAAGATCGTCACTGGAGACTGGTCAGTATGTTTCGTGCCCGAGTACGGTTCTAACAGAGAGCTTACCGATAACGTCTTGAGAAAGGAGAGGGCAGAGTAAGCAGGGCACAAACCTGCTCGTCGTTGGTACCGCCCAGAGCATTGCGCACCAGGTGAGTCGCCACGTTCTTGTCCTTCACAACGAAGCGGTCCTTGGCGGAGGGGTCAATACCCCATTGTGCGAGACGGATGGGGGTCTTGCTTCCCTCAGGGCCGGAGCCTTGGCGCTCCTCAACCGGGAGAGGAGACTTGGACGATCCGAAAATCTTTGACCAGGTAGCCTCAAACTGGGATCCGGAAGAGGCGCTGGCTTGGTTTTCAATCCACTTGCCAACGAGTCCAACAACCTCCTCGTTGGTAAGCATCTCCCAAAGGCCGTCGGTGGCCAGGACAAGGAAATCGCCATTCTCGGGCTGAATCTTGGTGGTTGTCACAACGGGCTCGGCAGTCACATAAGGAGGGGTCTTTAGGAGTGGTGAAGGGCTTCGTCCAAAGAAGTTTTCGCGCAATTTGGAGGCAACTTCCCTGCTCCACTTGTAGACGGCATCACCAAAGGCACGGGTAGGCTCCAGGCCCCCAAGAACACGGCCGTTACGGACAACATACTCCTCGCCGGGATGCTCCTTGCGCATGCGCTCAGCTTCACTGGGTGTGCTACCAGTCTGGTCCTCGGACAAAGCAGTAGCCGTCCACTTTCCAGAGTCCGATCGGCGTCCAAGGACGGCGCGGGAGTCACCAGTGCATGCAACCCTCAGGAGCTTGCTTCGACTATCATAAAAGGAGAGAAGAGCGCAGGATCCAGACAGAGCGGGCTGGAGCAGTTCCGCAGCCACAGTTTTGGAGCTGGCCTTGAAAACCTTTTCGACGCTCTTGTGGACAATCTCATTATCCAGACGGTTGAACCCGGTCTTGATGGCAAGGTCAACAGCATCGTTGGCGGGACTGGTGCCCTGTGCCTTTTTATAAGTCTCATTCAACTCTCGAGCAACATAGCTAATCAGACTCTCCCTCAGAGTAGCGGACGTGGTCCAACCACTGCATATTTGCAAGTCAGAAACCGGAATTTTGTTGGGAAGGAGTAGTTTGGGTTGGGTGTAAACTCACGAGTGGCCATCAAAAACACCCCAGAACATCCAGTCGCTGTTATCCGTCTCGGCGCGATTGGGAACCTGGACAATCTTCTCGGCGTGATCATCCTCGATGGGGTCGTTGCTGGGCAATTGGACCAGATCATATCTGGTGACGCCCTGCCCGCGGTTGACGGAGTAGGACTGCTCGAGCTTGCGGAGCTTATGGGTGGCTTGCTCCGGGGTGAGCATCTCGACAATGCGCCGGCCGTCGTCGCTGCCAGTCAGCTTGGAAATTGGCCCCTCGCCAACGATGGTGCCCTGCCTTAGCTCGTCGGCGCCGACTACAAGGACGGTGCGGGTGGGCAAAGCATCCGACTGGGTCGAGGTGAAGCCGTGGTGGACGGTGGCTGAGCCGGGAGAAACGCCGGTTGTGGTGTTGTAGGAGTACCAGGCACCGTAGCCAACGACGATGCTGGATACGAGAGCGACGGGGAGGCGGCGAAAGTACATCGAGGACCTCAGCGGCACATTGCCGACGCGAAGCTGGCGGCGGGCGCTGGCTTCCGCGTGGGCGTGCGACTTGGCCTTTGCCTGGGCGAGGAGCGATACGGAAAAGCCACGACGGGGAGTCGAGCGGGTGAGGGAGCGGACGGCGGAGAGGGAGGTGGTGCGGAAAGCTCGCACGGCGGCTCGATTCATTGGGACGAGGTTTCTTGGCGGACCGAGGACCAAGACCGAAACCTGGAGGAAGAGCAAGTCGAAATTGGCGATCACGGCGACGAGGGTGAGGATGAAGGCGATGGCATGGGCAGGGGCTCGGGCCTGCGTCTGAGACCGCCGCAGGTAGGTTCGTTTTACCTGCGGAGTCCACCGCACTTCGCTGCGCTGCCGCCTGTGGTTGGTGGGCCGCCAACCACTGGGAGCCGCCAAATACCTCTGCTATCAGTGTAGATTAGCTTCAACTAATAAAACATACTACGACCCCAAAAGAAAATCTAGCCCATCTGAAGCACACGAAAATAAAAAAGAGAGAGGGAAAAGATAGGTTTAACAGACAATGAGAGAGAAAAAGCAATGTTGCTCACACATATAAATCACCCCTCCCAAGACGAAAATTCCCGACCATCCCACTCACCCACCACCCACCCCAACCTCACTTGATCACGCATTCCCTTTTCATTCTCGTCCGCACACGCACGTGAGCCAAAAGCCCATGAGCTGCCACAAGTGATTAGCACCAACTCAGAACTGGACTTGCCCGCCTAGGTAATAGCCATCGTGCCGAGGTTTTCCCCCTTTCCCTTCCGTCGAAAATCCTACCCCAGATTCTCACATGCTTGGCGCCCACTCAAAAAGCTCCATTCACACCCGCCCCTCAACCCTCACACCCCGATACGCACCCGGCGCTCCGCCCACTCGCTGTCACACCCACCACGCTCAGTGCCAACTAACTCTTATGAAGCCAATGACCAAAAAAATAATAATACCAATGCACACATAGTCGCCCTTGCCTCGCCTCTATACGCCCGTCCGTCTCATCTAGCTCTCTAATCCCCTTCCAAAGCCATCCCCCTGTCAAACGCCGTTATTTCCCTCCCCGCCATGGCCCAATCATCGCAGGTCAGCCTCTCTGGCACAGATCACATACGCGCTCTCAGAGGCGAGGACGACGTCTTCAAGGCATTCGATGCCTACCCTTGGACCAAGGATAAGATGTTCATGGTCAGTCCGATTCCATCTTCTCTCACCGCAACACCACCTAGTATCAATATATAACTCATTGCTCAATGCCTCGGTTTTCATGCTCATGCCGCGGCAGTCCGGTCTATATGCCATCCTGGGTGAACCTGGTCAACAAAACCCCCAGGCCTCTCTCGTTGATATGGCCACCCACGCCCGCATCTTCTACTACACCCAGCGTATCGGCGTCTCAATTGACTTTAGCCGCTATCAGGCTTGGGTCGCAAAGCACCCGAGCCACCAGCCCCCAGATGTCCTTCCCGACGGTTATCGCCGCCAAGCCCAGCCTACCCAGTCTCTCGACTGGCAACAGGCTGCCCCTAAAACTGAATTATATGTCGATCGCAACGCGACAGCACAGCCGTCTTCTGACCAGCCTAACTATCCAATGGGCTTTGGCGAGATGCTCAAGTTGATCCAGGAGGGGAAACCCGTTCCAGGCATTCGCCAGATTCCCAACACCGTCATCCGTGATCCCGTATGCGGCCTCCCTTCATTTTTAATGTAGTTATATTGACCACTTATTAGGCTGTCAAGCCCGTCGGCGCAAGAACCGCACCAAGGAAACCCTGGGAAAGGGATATCAGCCAAGCTGCAGAACCCCCCAAAACCTTAGATAGCGAGTTCCCTCCTCTTGAGTAAGCCAATTCCTATCCTAAGCCTACTTGAACAATTCACAACACTTGACAAACACTTGTTTGGGTTGGTGTTACCCGCAGCTTTGGGAGGCGCTGAGCCAGCACATACGATTGTGCAAGCTACAACCTATTGGGCTTGCTTCAATACCCGCTCGGAGTCAATATTGGATATATCCCAATCATCTGTATCACAACAAGAAGATGAAGAGACGTAATCATTATTAATGCGTCAGAAATAAATAACAAAATTAACTTGGCCTCTCAATGCCACCCTGAAAAAAAAACAATATGCACGTTTCCTGTGAACCAATCCTGTTCAACCCACCCTCAGGATCACCTAACAATCGCGAGCTAATAAAAGTTTGGTCCTAAAAAGGAACATCACCCTCATCCGATGAGATTAATGGTTCATGGTGTCCGAGATGCAAACTACGGTCCCCCAGAGAGGTTCCTCTTGTGACGATTAGTGCCTGCTGTCTCCTCCATATTGCAAAATCCATAACCATGATGTGTCCAATGCACCCAGAGAAGCAGTAGCCGGCCGAGCGTAGGATGACGTGTGATCTGTAAATTACTTGCATGGGAAGATGTTTCTAAGAAAGGTCGACAAATTCTGGTTTGTTCCATGCCACCTTGGCGAGAACAGTCGAGGAGTTCAGAGCAGGGACTCCTCGACAACATGAGGTACTGACAAAGAATAAGACAGACAAAAAGAAAAGGATCCAGTTACCATCTTGGGGGAAAGGCCGATGCACCCAAGCGGGAACCACCCAGAGCATGGAAATTTGAGGCCCAGGGCCATTAGCGGTAGCCATTATAACGAGGGCCAGGAGCCATGCGACCGTTGACACCGGGCCCAACACCAGGGCCAGGGCGAGTAGTGACTGCGTGATTGGTGCAGAGCATTCCAACGCGAGACCCAAACTTGGACCCACGAAGAGATACCATGTGCTTCCGAATATGCGCAGCGACAATCTCACGATGCTGAGGGGATGCGTTATTGAGAATCCACTGAATGAGGTAATTGCCGTATTGGTCACTGGCAATATCAATCAGCGGAATTCGGGTGCGGTCCCGGCGACCTTCGCAGACTCGGTCGAGGTAGCGGCCAAGAAACTCGACGCCACCAATCTTGAGGCACTTTTCAACCACCTTGGAAGCGAATTGATCAGTACTGTACTCGGCAGCATACCGAATGACATGATCAATAGCCCTGCCACGGTCAGGAGGGCCTCCATGCTCACAGATGTGCTGGATGCACCAATTTCCAAACTGACCGTGAGCAACAATGTCGATGTTGGCCAGCACTTCCTCGATGCAAGGTCGCTGTGGCTCTTGGTTAGCATCACTACTGGAAAGTTGGAAAACGAACATACCTTGTCATCCTCCAGGCAGTTTTCAAAGATGTTCTGCACGACCAAACTACCCGTCTCACCCAAAGCGACTTCATGCCACATTCCTCGGAGCGCTTCGTTGACATGCGTCATGATAACTGGCGGAGTCTTTGTCCAGCGAAGCTCAAACAACTTTTGCCAAACATGACATGCGTAGCGATGAATGACAGTCTCCGGAATCCGGCGTAACAGCTCGTTAACCATGATAGTTTTGTAGTCCTCGGGAACCGAATCAAAGGCTTTCTGAACTACGTGACAGCCGAATGGATCCATAGACAGGTTCAAGGTGTTGCCCCGAATCGCCTCGGCGATTTTGATGACCTGCTCCGGGGTCCCATGTTCGAAACAGCGCTGGACGAGAAAATTCCCAAATCGATTGACCATCAAAGGATAGGCCTGAGCCACAATGGCCTCGACAATTTCGTACTTTTGCTCTGGAGTACCAACTTTGAGCTTCTGCTGAAGGAAAATAGAGGCTTGCTGGTCATTGTTGCAGACAATCTTGTCAACAATATACTTCCAGTTGCAATTCACGTTGCGATCCAAGAGACGGCGGTAGTTTAGAGGTTCAGTTGGGGGTAGGTAGGTCTGCCCCTCAGAGACGGCCGTCTGATGCAAGGTTATTTCATGATGCAAATCAGAAGGCCACATCACCTTGCTCACCTCGTTCTTCCAGGGAACCTTAGATGTAAATTCAGACGCATGGGGAGAAAGCGGCGTTCCCAGTGGCTGAGGTTGATAAGGAGAGAACACGCCCATCCCCATGGGACCAGGCCCCTGGGACACATTCAAGGGTGCGCCACCAGGGACCGGGAGACCTGTGAAGTCCGGTTGAGGAGCGGAGCTGTTGTAGCCTCCTCCATATCCGACGTTGAAAGGCTGAGGAGAGCCAAAACGGCTCTCATAGCGGCTGCCACGTCGACCACCGGTAGACCGGATCATGTCAGGGTCTGGTGTGAGACGATCACCACGGTACCCATCAATAATTGGGTAAGGTGGCGGATTGAGATCTCCGTAGGCATGGCTAAAACTGCGACCCCCCAGCCAGTTCCCCGGAGTTGGCTCGGAAATAGGGGCTTGCAAGGTCGCGGTTGCAAATGAGCCCTTTGGATTTCCCCAGATACCTCTAGTACGGTTAAAGGTCGTGGAGGATAAGTTATCGCTAGTATCGGATCGGGCATCATCGGGAGGTCCCCAAGTGCTCTCGCGAGACATCGGAGCCGCAGCACGGAATCCAAGGTTAGGGGATTCAAACTCTTCTTTGATAGAGCGTGTCTGGGCAAGTTCTCTGTCGAGCTTAGATATTTCGTTGTGGGCCTGAGCCAGCTGCAGCTTCAATCGAAGGATCTCGTCACTGTTGAGACGGTTATCGTCGAGTGTAGCGCTAGCGGGGCGTGTGGTCGGGCCAGTTCTTTGAAAGGCATCGAGAGCGGGCGTGATCGGAAGTGAGCTGCTCGAAGAAACATGCTCCAAAACCCGAGGGTTCGAGGTTTCGTCGTCGCTTGACTTTAGAGCCTCGGCCTGTTGGGTTAAAACAGCCTGTTGCTCGGAGAGCTTGGCAAGAAGTCTATCCATCGGGTATGATTCTTCAAGGGCTGGGCCGTCGTGGTTTCTCTTCATCTTCTATCAAGATCAGCAAACCAATCACAAGTAGGGAAGAAGCAAGTCAACCTTTGACATCCCTTGATTTGCCAACTTTGAAGTAGCCAAGGCAGCGACATTTTTCTTGACCGAAGCATTAGATGAAGACTCTTGCTGTATCCCATATGAGCACTCATAGTTACCATTTTTTTGGGTAGCAAAGATAAGGAGGGTTAAACGACAGAGAATAATAAAAACAAATACGACAAAAAGAAGGTAGACAAGAACGTACATTTCCTGGAACAGAAATCGGCTGAGCATCCCCAGCATCCTTGTTACTGCCCTCCTGGCGAACACCAGTGAAGCCCGGGGGCGCCTTTTGCGGGGGAGACCCTGTGATCTCGAGGTTTGACATAGCACCGCTGGCGAAGAGTAGATAGAACCAAGAAGTGCAGATGGAATTGGTTAGGTGACCAAGGCTTGACGCAGATAAGGAATCGAGTTGACCAACGAGTGTGGGGTGTGGTATGAGAGCAGTGGGAGAGAAGAAGTTGTGCGAAGACGAGAAAAAAAAGAAGAGGATGAAGGTGAGGAAGCAAAGTGGGAGAAGATGGCAGCTCGGCGTTAGTTATTCACTGACGCGGCCAGAGGTGCAGGAACAAGCAGAAAAAGCCTGAGGAAAGAACTACAACCCCGTTGTAGAAGGCGGTAGGAACAGTCATGATGTGAGTGTACAGGCGCAGCTGGCCACTGGCAAGCAAACTGTTAGGTATGCAGGCAGCCGAGCATAGGTGCAAAGTTTCTACCAGCATACCTAATTTAGCGACCAAACAGACGGAGAGGCCGCCACTGTTCGTGAGTCCATCTTTCATATTATCTGCATACTCCTGTGGACTATGACTGGGTGCAGTATTCTCATATTTGCTAAATTAGTGCGTGTGATTGAGGCCAGGGCAACTTCAAGTCAACACGCAGTGACGCACCTTGCAGTCTTATTGGAAGAGAACAACCTTACGTCTTCATGCAGGAGGTGAGTCAACAACTTCGCTGTTATTTGGCAGGTTAAATAACCAAATGGGTATGGAGTTGAGCTGAATTTACAACATAAATAGAGCTTCAGGGAATTTGCTCTAAAACTTGATGGTCCTACCATTTTAAAAATGTATATGTAGAAGCAACGACGAGCCGTTTTAATTCAACGTTATATTATGTTGGCTTCGAGGGCAACTGTATGCTCAAGTCTCGGACTCAGATACACTTCCTCAGGTCCGTCATCACATCTAACATAGACATTCAGTCAAATATTGTCTCCTCGGTACATTTCACATCATACGGAGTTTAGTGTTGGTTAATGATACACATGTTTTTACATGATTGAGAGAAAACCCGCATTTGGAGAGCCATTTGCTTCTAGGCCTCTCCTTCTCCACATCTATATCCATAAAATGGTATATATTCCAGCCCATACATCGCCAGCTTCGTGAAGCATGTATCTTGAAGAAACCAGTCTTTCGGGTCGGGAGTCACATCATAAGTGTCGGTCGCTTTATCGCTTCTTGCCGGGGGTGGGAGCTGGAGAGCTAGTCAGCCATTGACTCTGGGCGTTCGGGCCATCATACATACCAGGAGGTCCCTTCTTCTTCTTAGGTGCACTCTTTCCACGGAGCTTGAGTCTGTTGCAGAAATGTCAGCTGGCGCGCCGCTGTGAAAAGGTATCGTGGCAGGCGCATACTCGTCAATGTATTCAAATCGGTCCTCCTCGGCCTCGTCCCATGTAGCCAGTCTAGGGCCAAACTCGCGCTTCAGGTCCTTGATCGTCGCCGTCTTTCGCGGGTAGTATGCAGCCACAGCCGGGCCCTTGAGGCGCTGTCGGAGCACCTTGTTGCCCAGGCGGGCGCCCTCGGGGTTGAAGGTGGTCGCGAAGACCTGGCATTGCGCCTGAACGTAGTCAGAAAAAGGGTCACATGATATTTTCTGGGGTGCTCACCTTCATCAAATCCAATACTCGTGCTCGTGGGACACTCATCTTGGCATTGTCGACTAAACGTGCTCAAAGAACTTTTTTTGCAAGTCGGATTGACGTTTGAAGCATTCTGGGTCGATGTCGCCCATGCATGTGCTGATTGGTTGCCTCATTTTCAAGTGGGGCTTGACTCTGGAGCCTGGATTAAAGTGAATGAAACTTGGATTTCTCAGGCGCGCTCTCATGACTGACTCAACGGCTGTCAAGTCTTAGACCAGTAAATTTTGTTTTCAAGGCTCAAAATGAAAAGACCTTCAGATACCGATGCGGAAGAGGATGCGTCAAATCGAAAACGACAGCATCTCCAGCCCAACTCCAATCTGCAGCTCCCCATCCCAGATCTTCGCATCGTGACGCCCTGGTCATCATCCGAGATCCCCTCCGAGCTGCCACCTCTTCCAGAGATTTCAGACCCAGAACTCGCGATTGCGGCATTCACTCACCCTGGGGTCGGCCATGGACCCAACTATGAGCGCCTTGAGTGGCTGGGCGATGCCTACCTCGAGATGATTGCCACGGTCCTCATTTTTCAAACTTTTCCCAATACCTCGGCAGGGAGGAGCTCCCAGATTCGAGAGCAGCTGATCCGAAACACTACGCTTGCGGGGTATTTTCGGGAGTACAAGATGGAGAAGCGAGCCCGGTTGCCCTCGGATCTAGGCACAATGGAGCAATTACTGCAGTCAAATCCCAAACGCAAAGATGTACTCAAGATCCAAGGTGATATTTTTGAGGCGTTCGTCGCAGCAGCAATTCTATCGGACCCAGTCAATGGGCATCAAACCGTCATCGCATGGTTAAAGGCAATTTGGAGTCGAACCATCAAGCAGCAGATTCAGACCGAAGAGAAGACCAGAAACACAATACAGCCAGGCAGAGGGGGTTCTGAAGCAACAGCACATAATGCCACAAGTACAAGTACAGCACCAGCCAAAGAACATTTGGCAAACAGATTGGTCGTCAAAGGGATCCGCCTACGCTACGAAGACATGCCCAACAACAACAAAAAGGACAAAAACCTGGGATTGCCGTTGTTTACTGTGGGTGTTTACATGGATGGGTGGGGGGAAACAAATAAACTCCTCGGGTTTGGCACCGCACTGAAGAAGAAGGAGGCTGGCCAAAAGGCGGCGACAATGGCATTGGAAAACAAAAAGCTCATGAAGCTATATGGTGACAAAAAGAAAGCATTTGTCGAAGCGCAACGCCAGGATGCGGAAAATTAGGCTGGCTTGCACACGTGAGACGGGGAGAGGAGTTGCACAACAAGTTTGATACCCAGAGTGCATGAAGGACAATTTCACCTTCAAGTGCCTAAAACTCATACGAACATGGCATACTGCAGAATGGTCTGCTAAACTAGAGTAGGTTCATTGAGATAATAATAGTTTTGATATTGTACAGGTACGAAATATGCATATATAAACATCCGTGTCAAGTCTGCTATGTTCTTCACAATGCGCTTAAGTATTATCACTCTTCCCCTGTCCATATTTGTCAAGCTGATCAGAACTTTCCCCAGTCTCGTAAGTAAGACAAAAGCCCCCCATGTGCCATGATTGGTGGACGATCTGCTCTGGGTTCAACGTGGTCCTGACCCGAGTATTACAATTAAAATTGCGGGGGTGACAATAAATCATGCACAGGCTTGGACATGTCGTTTTTGACAACTTCACATGCGCGCGCGTGCTCGGAACATGGCCGCGGGGAAATGGAAGGGAGGGGGGGAGGTGATGAGAGACGGCGGGTGGTGGCGACGGCTTGTCGCGAATGCGTCACGTCCCTGCCGCTATCAATTTCCAATTTTGTACAATACAGCCGGGACTCGACTAGCCGCTTAGCCCGGTGCGCTCTGTGTTGCCCGGGGGCCTGGACGCACCGATGGCAGCGCCGCACCGAGGTCAAAACAGTAGTATCCATTGGGTTTGGAGTTGCCGATGGCGGAAACGGCCTCCGCAAATTCCCCATTGGCGCAGGCACTGGCAGCCCACACCGTCATCCACCATCTTAGATTCTAGCCCCATTCATCCATCTAACATCATCAACACCACTTCAGCTCAGCCTTTGCGATCCCTGCCTTGGGGGATTTGCCATTGGGTTTCCGGGTTTCAGCACCAGAGGCGTAGGCGGGGTCCCAATTCCATTGCTGGTGCTGCTCTTGTTCTTCACCATCACACTTTGTTCCAGCCGCTCATCACAGCCTTGTTCCTGACTTGTGGGGTGGTCTCGGTCACCAAGCCGCGGTTCGGACGGCCCAGGGCCCGATAAAGGGTATCCGGAATCCAAACCTCGGCCACCACCCATCGATTCCGGCTTCGTTGACCGCTGCTGAGGACCTGCGGGACGCCTACCCATCAACACGCCCAAAATGGCCGACTCGGTCGGTATGTGCTTGCATTTTAGCTCATCTCCCCGATGCTGCGTGCGTCTGCTGACTGACAATAGATCGCGTGTTCGTGCACGCCCTCAACACCGTCAAGAAGATTCCCAAAACCGGCGCTTCGCGACCGCCTCCTTCAGACCGACTGCGCCTCTATGGACTCTACAAGCAGGCCATGGAGGGCGATGTCGACGGCGTCATGGAGCGCCCGACTTCTGCCTCCGGAATGAGCCCTGACGAACTGCAGCGCGAGAAGGATAAGTGGGATGCGTGGAATATGCAAAAGGGCATGAGCCGAACGGAATCCAAAAGGAAATACATCGAGGCCCTTATCGACACGATGCATCGCTATGCGACAACACCGTAAGACAATTTCTCGGTACCATGCCGCCGATTCGGCTGACTGACCCGATTCCTTATCGCAGTGATGCCCGAGAGCTCGTCGACGAACTCGAATTCGTCTGGAACCAGATCAAGCACAACAGCCCCAGCTCCTCTTTCTCATCACCAAAAGCGAACCGTTCGACCGGCGCTCCACCTCGATACCAAGACAACGCAAGCGAGCCCGAAGGTCCAATGAAGGTCATCAGCCCGATGAGCGAGCACGACGAAGCGGAACTGCAGTCTCAACGACAAATGGATATGGAGGATGAGCTCATGGAAGGCGTCCAGGACCCCGTACAGCGAGGCAGCCGGTGGCAGCGCAAGGTCGAGCGGGCACTGACAACCTTGTCCGCCGAAGTCGCAGCCCTACGGGAACAGATCACAACGGGTCGCGAGTGGCGAGCAAAGAAGGAGCGCAGCTTTCGGGCATGGATCAACTGGTTGGCTTGGCTCGTGATGAAGCATCTCGTAGCCGACTTTATCATCCTCGCCATTGTCTTATTATGGATGAGAAGGCGCAAGGACAGGCGGCTGGAGGATTTGGTACGTGCTGCCTTTAAGCTCATAAGGGAGTATGTCCGGAACGTTGTTCCTAGCCGATGAGAACGCCCGCGGAATCTTCCAACTGCGTTCCGCGAGAATTTCCAACTCCGGAGACAAATTCCACTGAAAGAAGGCCCCAGGAAACCTGATCGCAGCATGACGAGGGGGTTGAGTATCAACTCCCTCGGCGGCCATCTCAAAACCACTATTATTAATTCCAGCACAGCGGTCCGCTGGAGAATATAATACCAAGAATCTTCAAACACCAATGTATATGCCTCTTGCATATTGTTTTCAATTTGATTTGGGCTATGCAACACACGCGGTGCCGTACTGCCCTGAGGGAGGACTCGACGACTTGGAGGTTAACAGGACAGCGAAACCAGGGTTGCTGCGGCATGGGAATGATTTTGGTGCAAGATGACGTTCAACTGGCCAAGGCGCTATGGAGTAAGAGGTCACGACCCATGATTTAGAGACTGGGACATACGGGGTGCCTTTTTTGTACATGTAGTAACGACTTGGTAGATATCATGATGGCTACCTACCTGACTTGGTTGTCTATTCTTTGTATATAGAACCATTTTTTTTTATATCCAAAAACCCGTCTTCTATTGTTCAACAAGCCACCCGGCCAATCCGCCCGCACGAGTTGCACTTTATTTACACCTCGGCTCCTCATCATGTGAGTCCCAACCGACGCGGCCAGCGGCGCGGCAACCTCTCAGCAAGCGGCCCAACCCTCCCATCCACAGTTTTGTTTGAGGTTTCGCGCCGGCCTCATGCAGGTACCAAAACCGATCCGCCACTGACCCGGTCCAGCCCGTGTCAATCCGCTTGGACCCTATCAATTCTTGGGGGTTTTTTTTTTCTGGAATTGCACTTTCTTTGACCCCACCGATCACATCCTACAATCGGCGTCAGGGACAAAAAAAAAAGGGCACCTGGTTGGCCCAAACCTTTTTTCTTTTTTTTTTTGTCCACGAGCTTAAAATAACGGCCAATGAGTTGCACACACGCACTAGATACGTCATGGACACAAAGTCACCTACCTCCCTAACGATCATCGAGATAAGACTTGGTAGGATACAGCTTTCAAGATGCCCGGTTGAATGATCCAGATCAGAATTGGAGGGATGGGGTGGTGGTGCAATGCTCTCTGATGGCTGTCTTATACGAATTCTTCGAAGCAGGCCCAACTTTGGCATCCAGGCCTTCAACGGTGCCTGGTTTCATATATAAATGCCGAAAATATGGACGGATACATGGTGATATCGGTACTTGGTGAAAAGGCAGAGAGCTTGGGCGTTCCCCAACATTGACTGATTCCTGAACCAACGGTGCTCCTAACCAGGATTACTAGACTGGCAATGTTTGGCGTCCGTCCCCCTGTTTGAACGTTTGTACCCGCCGCCAAGCGAACCGCCTCTACAGCTTCAATGTCGAGCAGATTGATTAACTAGCATTACTTGTAGCTAACCACCATCACATGTTGGGCAGCGCTTAGGCCAGCGACCCATTCGCACGCCTGACGGTCACTGCGAGCAACTGGCGCCGAGTACCCAAGAATCGTCAACACAGTTACACAGCATCATCATCATCTCAGCAAATCGACTGGGGACGATTCCCCAACCATTGACAACCCTGCCATCTACAGCAACCCTTCTGACTGCGTCTGACGGGATGAAAAAGCCGTCAACACATTGCCCCTCCCGTAAATAAAATAAAAGAGAGAGAGAGAGAGAGAAGAGAGATATCATGGCCCAACCAAACCTAAGATCTGACAAAGCTCACCTCTGCTTTCCGCAACCCGCCAGCCTCAACGTCAAGTTCCCGCGCTCAGACGAGGACCCGGCCGGTGAGCCCATCATCCCCGGCATCCAGTCCCTCGCGCCGTGCATCTTCGTGCCCCTCGCCGCCGACGAGGACCTGACGGCGCCCTTCGCACCGCCCGGCACGCCCCTCGCCGAGCTGCACGAGGCCCTCGCCCTCATCGACTCGCACTCGGCCGCCGTCCGCGTCAACCTGCTCAACCTCTTCACCCGCGACGCCGCCCGCATCGCCCAGGACGCCCGCCGCCAGGAAGCCCACCTCCGCGAGGCCGGCGCCCGCCCGGCCGACGCCGAGACGGGCATGAGCCCCCAGGAGGCGGCTGACATGGTCGCCAACATGGAGCAGCCGCACGAGGCCGGCAAGGACTACAACCTAGACGCCGTCCCCCAGCCCGACTTTGTCACCAACGTGGTCATACACAACCCGCGCGAGTGGGCTTCAAACTGCATGTTCCGCCTGGGAATGATGGCCTCGACGGACCTGGAGGGCTACGAGAGACATGTTGCCGACCTCCGGGCCTGCTACGAGCAAGAAATCAAGAAGGAAATGGACCGCCAGCCTGGTTAGAACCCGGATCAGCGGGTCACTGTTTCCTCCGCGCCTCTCCGCCATGGCCCTGGGTGGCCATTTATCCCAAGGCCAAGGAAGAAGCGCATCATCTCAGGCAAGAACCGGCAGCAGCAGGCTCTGGCAAGTCGGGCAATATAAGGTCGAGATGATGTAAAAAGGCTTTAATTTAAAGACGCACGCCGAAAGGGGGGGGACCAGCATGTCGACTCATTTATCTTCACCCTCCAGCCCGACGTCCTATATGTACAAGCACTACTAACATCCCAGACGACAAAAGGAAATCTTTCTATTCTTTTACAGCCGCCTCCTTATGCTCCGTACTCGACCTGCCCCATGGGCCTATCCTCCTCCATACCGGGGGCCATAAAGTTCGTTCGGGGGTCGCCAGTGGCCTTGGCAGCCGAGCAGCGAGCCATTGTGGGCGAACTACAGCATCAGTTAGCAAAAGGAACTAGTCAATAAAAGTGTGTGCGCGATATATCTTACCTCCTCGAGATGACGTCTGTGAAGTAGAAGTTGTCAATGGGCTTCTTCAGAGGAGCGCCGGTGACCTGGGCACCCTTGTTCTGTTCCACAAGTTGGACGTTGCGGAGCTGGGGAAGAGCAACGGGCTCGATGACATCGTAGGCAGCAAGGGCAGGGCTGATCTCGACCATGCGTTCGCGGACCATAGAGACGTCGTCGTAGGGCAGGGGAGCGCCCAAGAACTCACTAGCAGCTCGGAGGATCTTCCAGTCAGTTCGGGAAGCACCAGGCAGGGAGGTGGCAGCACGGGTCATCTGCACTCGGCCCTCAGTGTTGATGTAGGTACCAGCCTTCTCGGTGTAAGCGGCACCGGGGAGGACAATATCGGCAATCTGAGCGCCTTTGTCACCGTGGTGGCCCTGGTACACAACGAAGGCGTCCTTGGGGATGTCGGCCTCGTTGACCTCATCAGCACCGAGGAGCCAGACGAACTTGGGCTTGGTCTGGGCAACCTCGGCCGAAGGAACGGTGAAACCGACCTCGAAAGCACCAGCACGCGAGGCCTCACGCTGGAGAACGTTGTAGCCATCCCACTCGGCAGTTCGGAAGTTGGCGGCGTTCTTCTCAACGAACTCACCCACGGTCTCGTAGAAGGCCTTGGCATCAGCGTGATCAGTGACGCCGGAGCCGACAATGATCATGGGGCGCTTGGCAGCCTGGAGCTTCTTGCCGAAAGGTCCGGCAAGAGCCGACTTGAGGGCAGCGTGGTCGGATCCGAGGTGCTCGAACTCGAAAGTGGAGTCGAAGTTCTCACCGACGATACCGATTTCGAGGTCAGATCGGAGCCACTGCTTTCGGATACGGGCGTTGAGAACAGCAGCCTCATGTCGGGGGTTGCTTCCAACAATTAGAATAGCATCGGCTTCCTCAATACCCCAGATAGTAGAGTTGAAGGTGTAGTTGGATCGGATATCAACACCGTGAGCAATGGGCTGGCTACCAGTGGGAATGTCCAGAGCAAGGTTCTCAGATCCCAGCTTGTTGGCCATGTCCTTGGCGACAACGAGGGACTCGATCTCGGTCAGGGCACCGGCGATGACCTTAAACTCGTTGCCCTGGGGGTTCTTGATCTGCCAGGCACGGGACACCTCAGTCATGGCCTCCTCCCAATCGGCGGGCTCAAATCGACCCTCACGGCGAACCAGAGGCATGGTCAATCGCTGAGTCTTAAGACCATCGCAAGCAAATCGGGACTTGTCGTTGATCCACTCCTCGTTCACATCGTCGTTGAGTCGGGGCAGGATACGCATAACCTCAAGACCTCGGGAGTCGACACGGATGTTGGAGCCCAGGCCGTCAAGGACGTCAATGGATTCGGTGTGCTTCAACTCCCAGGGACGAGCTCGGAAGGCATAGGGCTTGGAGGTCAAGGCACCAACGGGGCAGAGGTCGATAACGTTGCCAGACATCTCGGAGTCGAGGTTCTTCTCAAGGTAGGTGCCAATCTGGATATCGTTACCACGGCCAGAGGAGCCGAGTTCCGGTGCCCCGGCAATATCGTTGGCAAATCGGATACATCGGGTGCAGTGGATGCATCGGTTCATGGAGGTCTTGATGAGAGGGCCAATGTTCTTGTCCTCTACAGCACGCTTGCCGCCGATCTCGTGGAATCGACCTCGGTCGGCACCGTAACGCATAGACTGGTCCTGGAGATCACACTCACCACCCTGATCACAGATAGGGCAGTCAAGAGGGTGGTTGGCCAAAAGAAATTCCATCACACCCTCCCGAGCCTTGTGGGTAAGGGGAGAGTTGGTCTTGACGACCATTCCGGGCTGTACGGGCCAGGCACATGAGGCCACGGGCTTAGGGGCTTTCTCAACTTCGACGAGGCACATTCGGCAGTTACCGGCAATCATGAGCTTCCTGGGGACGGGGTCAGCGGTGTATCGATCGGGACGGGAACTTCGGGGAAGTCGTACTCGTGGTAGCAGTATCTAGAGGTCGTTAGCCAGGGCATCAGTGCTCGCCGGATCAATCTCAACATACCTGGGCACAATTGATCCCGCCTTCTCGCAGGCTTGGATGAGGGCCGAACCAGCTGCAATGGGGTTAGAAAAGGCTTCCCGGGGTCCCCAATCATCGAAGCATACCTTCAATCGATACCTTCTTTCCATCTGCCGCCGAGTTAGCACACCATCGAACAGTCAATGGCTGGATACACAAAGATGCTCACCAATTGTCAGCTCCACCTCGGCAGGGCGCTGGGTTGTCGTCGCGAAGGCTCGCGAGACATTGGCGGCCCGCCGGCCGGTCCGCCAAGCCGAACGAGCTAGAGAATGACGAAGCATCGTGTCGCCTTGACGGAGTGAAGGAGATTGACGTTGCTTGCCGCTGCGGCGAATATGTGCTCAATGCTTGACGTCTTGTAGGGAACTTGCTGTTCGGGTGATGGATTTAGTGGCGCTAAGCCTGCGATTAATTTACGTGATCTCTCATTGGCCGGATGCCCCTTCTTTATGCCTGAGGCATCTCCCCGCTGTCCAGCGGGGACTCTGCCATATCTAATTTGCGAGCATCGGCAGTTTTTGATTTTTTCTTCCTTTCTTCTTCACCAAATAATTGTACACGGGCACACTTTATTGTAGGTGAGCTTGCGCAGCAGGTCTGCTTCGGCAGCCTGTTGCTTCAGTCGAGTCTTCCTCTATCTTGTGCTCTAGAGAAATTTTTTACGCCGTTTATGGAAGCATGGGAGATTTCTTTCCATGACCGTTGCCTCTTACCGCCGGTCGTAACATTTCATCACCGAGTGAAAGCTTGGTTCTCCGTAGATAATGTTTGCATGTGCACTTGAGAGTGTTTTCAAAGAGCACTCGCGATCTTGTTCGTGATTCGTGTTAATTCGCACTACGAGCTACAGCTGCATTGAATGGCCCTCTGCGTCTTCGGAGGGTCCGAAATCCAGCGCATCTCCTCCTCTTTGTCGCCTTGGTGCTTGACGCCATCGATCGTCTGCCCGTCCCATGAATCCTCAAAGGGATGGAGGGCCATGTGCATGATTCGATCGAGCACCTCATTCTCGTCTTCCTTTTCCACGCGACGGATAACCTCGTCCAGAATCCAACCTCGCGGGATAAAGTTGGGATTGACCCATTTCATGGCCTGGACTCTCTCGTCATCCCATGCTTCCGACACAGAGCCATCATCCTCCTTCCAATCCTCAATGATTCGCTCCCTCCAGCTTGCCAGCCACTTGGCAATCCGCTCTCGCGCATCCTTCTCCGTGGCCAGCTTTGGAGGACCTTCCTTGTGGAAGAAAATGGACGCCTTTTCCCGCCTGGCCTCATCAGTGGCCAGCTCCTCGATCTTGAGGGAACTCAATCGACGGAAGAAATGGTGGAAATCAAGCTCCAGTGCTTCAAGGGTATCCAAGGCCTCGCTGAAAAGAACGTCGAAATCAGAGTCTTGGAATTTCCGAAGGCCGAGCCGAGCAGTCATCAGCCGCTTGTACTCGGCCAGGAAAGTAGCCTTGAACTCCTCTCCAACTTGAGTGATGATCTTTTCTGCTCTCGCCACAAGTTTCTCTGCTTGTTCTTCCCGAACGCCTTTGTCGATAAACGTTTGGTCATCAACATCGGCTCCAATGCCAAGCAACTCGCCTAAAGCCTCGCCCAGCCGAACCAAGTTCCACCAAATAATCGTTGGCTGGTTCTTATAACTATATCGAAGCGCGTAGTCATCGTGATTTGGAGTGTAATTAGGGTCGAAGTCATCCATAAACGCAAAAGGGCCAAAATCGATCGATAGGCCGTAGATTGACGTATTGTCAGTGTTCTGGTTCAAACGGCGTTAGTACTTCCATCCAGGTAGTGTGCAGCAAATATAACTCACCAGTACACCATTCATAAATCCATAAGCCTGCCAGTTGGCAACGACCAAGGCATTTCGCCGGACGATTTCTCGGTAGAGCCTGACGAACCTATTCTCGGCGGAATCTTCCGGACCCTCGATATCGGCCGCAGCAACTCCACGCTTTGGTGGAGGTGAGGTTGTAGGCTTCTCGGGGTCTTCTAGCCGAGCAGGCAGCTTGTCCCAGCCGCCAAAGACGTCCTCTGCAATGTACGTCGCCAGCCTTCGGATCAATGCGCGGTCCCCTCTGGCGCGGAGGATATCAAAGTTGCCCAGGCGCAGCCAGCTCTGGGCGAAGCGCAAAACAATAGCGCCAGGCTCGCTCCTCTCCCGCAAAACCCTGGAGTGTGGCAGGTGGGTGAGGGACAAGGCTCGGGTGGTGGGAATTCGCAGGGCATTGAGGGCTTCGGAAACGACGAATTCTCTTATGCTTGATCGCAGGACAGCCTTTCCGTCTGCAAATCGAGAGTAGGGGGTCAAGCCCGCACCTTTCAGCTGCAGCTCGTAGCGCTCCCCAGAGGCAGGGTTGGTGGTTTCAAAAAGAGAGATGGCTCTTCCGTCACCCAGCTGTCCGGCCCATTGGCCAAACTGGAAACCTCCGTAGCATTGCGCCCATGGATAGCCGCCCTCGAGTCGCTCTTCGTCCCATCCAAGTAGCTTGTTGCCAGCCACCAATTGGCGGAAATCCTCCGTCTTCTCCTCTCCAGCCTTTATACCCAGGTCGCGCAAGGCGGCGGGGCTGACGGAGAGAAGCTCCGGGTTCTTTTGTTCTTCGGGGCGCACCCAGGTGAAGGTGGCATTCAGGACCTGTCGGGGCCGAATCTCGTCCCTGGGAGTCTTGTGGGAGTCGGCCGGTGTCGGAAACTGGGCGTCGGCAGGGAGCGAGTCGGTAAAGTGCCAGGACTTGGGGAGTTCGGCGAGCGTTGCGCCCTCGTAGGATGAGTCCTGCGGCGCTGGCGCAGGTGTGCCGCCGGAGAGGTGGGCAGCAGTCATGGCGATTCGGAGCTTCGGAGCACGCGGGGTAGCTCTTCGGAGGGCTGCGCGACAAAGCATCAACGCGATGGACGGGAGGGTATTTATGCCGACATCTAAATGGACATCCGGGCCAGTGGGCGAGAAAGTATGAGTATATGCTTAGGCAATGTGCTCGTAGCGACTGCGGAATCTGCTAGCCCGCCAAGGGTGGCGACGGCATTTCGCAATGTCAACGGCTATCTTCGCTGTATCTGACATCACTGTTCGGGGGTCGCAGTGACCCCACATTGCTCTGGCCGAGGCTTCAACTAACCCACGTTAAGCGGAACTAGGCTATGCAGATTCCAAATGACAGCAACCTATAGGAGGCTGGACTATTTTGACTCTGAGTGTTTGATGCTCATTGGCAATCAAATTCTAATTGATCAGCATTCTTGGTGGTCCAACCATTTTATACGAAATCTTCAGGTCTAGGGTATCTTCTGCATTTTTACCAAATACTCCTGCATCAGTGTCAATAATATACTCCTTAAACCCCAGAAATTAATACATTTTTTTCAAAATATCAAGCGTGTTTAGATGAAGCTGTAGTGATTGGTGGGGGACATGGTTGTTGGCAAATTACCGCTGTGAGGCTTGGTGATGTTAGATTGATAAGGTGAAGTGGCACATTCATTTGCGAGCAAGTACGAATACGTCGGGGACACGCCCGGGGTGGACAACATCAAAATAACAATAAAAAAAAAAAAGTTGTTTTATGCCCATTTAAACCCCAAAAACATAGTCTGGTCGCATGTTCTGCGGTTGGTGCGAAGAGTAATCACATGTTTGTGTCGCTTGACCATGCCATCGAAACCTGCAAGCAAACACAACCGAAAGATTAAAAAAATGTGCCATGGGAAGACTTTTAGATCTGGTCTTGTAGCAACGCGACATATGAAAAAGCGAAGGCTACTGTCAAAATATATATCAACAACTTCTGACGATACAACCATTTCCAATGATGGCGGTATCCGAACTTGCAATGCTTCGGGTATATACAGCACACGATTTAACTCTAGGAAAACCATCACAGATGCACTTGAAAAAATGCGAAATGAAAACAGGCTTCTAAGAAAGCCAATAAAAATCATGTACATGCCATGCCATGTGCATTTGGGTTTACTGACACTCAATGAATATCTGACATGAGCCCAACTGATAACCTCCACGGTGGCGAAATGGAGTTTCAAAAGAACAGGTATTGTTTTACGCAGATGGGTTTTTTGGAATGCTGATGCTGGTGGAAGACTACACTGGCGACAAGTAAAGATTCCGTGTATCACGAAGTACAAAGCAAGGGCACATCAATCAAACCAGGCAACTATGACCCAATACGCAGTCGTATTTGAAACCTAGAGATACGATGATTTTTTTATTAGAAAAATAGCAATTAGAATTTGCCAAATATTGGGAACCGCGATTAGCAAATACTCAGAACACCTGCCACCTTGATGCATATTGTGTGGAATTGAGGACCCTCAATAAAGCCCCAATCCACATGACTGAACGAAATTGGCGCATATTCACCGTAGAACTCGAGCACGTAATGGATAAATCGGTTTTCTTTTTGTATAAAACGGGTTAGGGGTTTTGGGAGGTTGGTGCTCTTGATTTCTGGGTGAGAGATGTAGGACTCCTCTCTACCCAGAGGCTCATCGTCATTGCAGCGGGTGTGAGTTTATGGAATGGATTGCAAAAGCTGAATCTGATTTTATTTTGGGCAAGTAATTGGAATTTAGAGTTGAAAGACATAAGCATTGAAAATGGATAATACATGATGTGGATGTTCCACCGAACCATTTTGAGGCACCCGAGGCTGCAGGCAACATCTCGCGTCGTTACTACTCAAGATGCAATGACGTGTCTGCCTGGAAGACCTTGAATGCAGTTACCCCTTGCCCTATCATGTCAAAGCCTGTGAAACACTGCCATCTAGCGATTGGGTAGGTTGTTGAACGAGAGTGGAAATACAAAGGGGGGCCTCAACGGTGCGGTTTACCCAGCGGGCCCAAGGAACGATGTAGTATTATAGGAAATGGGAGATGATTTCTCTCTGCTCCTCCCTCACCAGGCCAATGGCAATCGACAAGAACTCACCTACGAGCCCTAGCGGGTTGACCAAACCTGTTGGGCTGGCCCTCAGCGGTCTTGCTGGACCCTCCCTCAAAGTCCAAAACCAGGACAAGTTCCGAAAAAGTTGCTGCAGGGTCTCTCGGGGAAGCGCCTAGCGGCTGCGTGCTACGGCTGGACAATGCACGCGAGATTCTAGGAGATAAGGGGGAAGGGGAATGATGGGCCCAGAAGGTCTTGCTTTGGGGTCAAAAATAGGGTCTTTCAGGGTCATGGTCATCCCGACTTCGCTAGCACTGTCGATTCCTTCTTCAATTGACCAAGCCCAGCAGCAAGCCAACGCGTCAGCAACGCACCTTTGCTTTTTTGTGCGTGATTTTGGCCACCAGCTCAACAATGCTCTGCGTTCGGGACCCGGGGCTGCCTTTTTTTTTCTCCCTCTGGCCCCCTCCCCAAAGGATAAGTCACACGGGCATCGGGTCCGCCGACCCCCCGGGGGGCGACACGAGGTTCTAGGCACAGTCGCCGTCCCAATGCGTGACTCTGCTCGCATCCAGGCAGCGCCGTTGCTATACTTGGGTTGCCAAGTTGCCGGCCGCCCGGGCTTATCCTTCAGGCGGCGACGGCGGCGGCGGCGCATGCCGAGCCTGCTCCCTCGTGTTGCAACTGTATCATTTTTTCTGGTGGGCGGCTGGATTTGGGGGACAGCAGCGCCCCATGGGCACGGCGGCCCCCCCCGGAGCCGCTGCGAGTAGCGGACTGTGGGAGCGTTAGAATCTTGTTTTTGGCCCTGTCAGGCTACAATGGCAGGGAACCCGTAGTCTGGTTGGTGGACCCTTGTTCAACTGCGGCACTACTGTTGGTGCCCGATGCGCTTGGTTGTCGTTGACTTGCGTCGCTGCTGCATCGCCTCTCTGACGGCAGCCCATTTCCAAGGAAAACGCCAAAATGTTCAACCCCGTATCCTGGTCTCAGACCCAGCGACGCCGTGTATAAAAGGTTGGGGATGGTCCGAGTCCATCGACATAGATTTGAGGTCCCCTCAAGTTCGTCCATCTCGATTGATCAATTCCCCAGCTTTTCTCTCCTCTGAAAGCCCCAGATCCAAATCTATATCGCTGACCACTTATTATCACACTCTTACCTCACCTGCACATCTCATCTGCCAATCATGATGAAGGGCGAAGTCTCCATGGGCCCTGACGCCTCCCAGTGGTTTGGGGCCCTGTACGTCGACAACGTGCGCGACACCAAGGGCCATGGCATCCCTATTCGAAAGTTCCTGGCCATCAAGTTCGTGTCGCCTGTCCGCGTCTACCCCGAGGATTTCCTCCTGCAAATCAACCCCTGGAAGTCGATCCAGCCAGAGGTTGAGAGCCTGAAGCTCGACCCTTGGACCTACCTCATCACGGCCCGGTGGGTCATGATTGACGGCTACACCTTTACCCCCCATGACGCCATTGGCATCAGCATCAACGGCAACCTGCCCAGGGAAATCGGCCTGGTCAAGAAGTCGTTCCGGATCGCTGCCGACCGGATGCCCGATGACCGGGACTACCTCAGAGTCTGATGCGCACACAACCGCCTTGGGCCCACAATCACTTGCTGCTCCCCCCCGCATGTGGTGGCTGTTTTTTATATTTTTTTTTCTACACAACCAACTCTTTGGCTCCTCAAAGCCTGCTCAACGTCTCTTGCTGAGGTGGCTTTGCTTCGCTTGCTTACCAACCACAAACACGACGGTTGGTTTTGGCGGAGCAAACGCCCGCTGATCTCCCCGGACGGTTTTGGTGGCGTCAGTGGACAGTTGCCCTTGGCTGAACCCGCTTTTGGCACTTGTTTTTGACGTTGAGCAGGCGCCATCGCAGTTGGATCACCACCCCCGCCAATAGTACACAGAGACACACCAACTATTGAGGCTGTTTTAATCACATGTATTTATTAGCATTGCGGGACAAGCCACAGACGAACTCGGGTCCGGTTTGTTCTTCTTCGGCTGTCACGTCTTTTCACTAGTCTTTTTTTACTCGTCCTTAGCAAGCAAGCGAATAGCGTGGGAAAATTATCAGGGACGGAAATTTCGGAATGTCTGACTTATGGAGCATGGGAAAAGGAAAATTTGTCCTTTTACTTTGAATTTTTTTTGACAATATTGTAGCAAGAGGAAGATTGTATTCAGAATGACAATAAAAATTGAAAAATTTACTTTTACATACATTGCCATCTTCGCCTCGGCTTGCGCAGCCATCGCCTCGTCATCTCGCCCACTTTTGCTCAATGGCAGCGTCGCCATCCTTTTCGCTGATGTCGTCACTGTACCCACCCGTTCCCGTTCCGCGCTCAACCCTCGTGGGGGGGGAGGAATGCGGCACAAGCGGGACGGGGAGGGGTAGCTGGGAGTCGGAGCTCCGAAGCAATCTGTGCATTGGGTTTTCACAAGCTATCGGATTATCACGCGGGAGCGAGCCGGATCCTCGAGATAAGCGAGTCCATGGGCTTTCAGGGGGAGGGAAATGAGAAATGAGAAATGAAAAGCTTGATTGCTGCTTGCGCCGCACCGGTCATGGCATTGATCAGATCGTGTCGCGCATTTTTTCGGTTTGCTTTCTTTGAATGCAGCCCTTGAATGCTTGTCAATTGGACACTTTGAAAAGAACGATACATGCATATCAGTATTTCTGGCCGGGATAACTAAAACACAACACCAAATAAGTATGTCTACCCAAATTCAATCTCTTGGCCTTGGTTGGGGTTAGTTTCCCTTTGGGTATTTGTATTTGAAATGATTTCCCCAAGATCAATGTCGTACAGTGGTCTCGGTGAAGCACCTCCATGACAATTATTCAAAGGGTCGGATTGTAAGCGCATGCATTGAGTGGCCCGGAAAAACAAATAAGCAATGAAAACACCATCCCGCGGCTCTCAGCCCCTCCAGCCGACGTTGTTCCTAACCGATTTTCCGCGCTGGACAGATCACGGCATGGTTCCGTCCGGCTTCGCAATGCGCAAGGCGATCGCGACCAGCCATGTTACCCACTTGCTAGCACACCTTAGCACATTCATCCCACTCTTGCTGCGAGCCTCCTCTTTTCCCATCTCTCTCGTTTTCCATTTCACCCTTTTTTTCATCTCAAAATAAACCTGTCTTTCGGGGTTTCTTTTAATAAATCTAGAACCTTGTTGTTTAATACCCGCACAGGCTTGACATATTGCACTCATTATCATGGCTGACACCGTCCCCATCGTCAAGCTCAATGACGGCAACGAGATCCCTGCGGTAGGTGGCCATTTTGGGAAAATATGTCGATAAAGAATTAAAAACCAAGCAACTCATAGTATCAACAAGGCTGATTGGAATCTTCTTAGCTTGCGTATGGTCTTGGCACCGCGAGATACAAGAGTGACCCCAACGCTCCCCTCGATCAAGACCTGATCGAGCTCACCAAGAAAGCCATCGAGATTGGTTATCGCCACCTTGATGGTGCTGAGGGTAAGCAAGACTAAAAGCGGCCCATCTGCCCCTCTGACCCGTGCTCCAGTCTACGGCAATGAGGCAGAGCTTGGTGCCGCCATCAAGACCTCCGGCATCCCTCGAGAGCAGCTCTTTGTAACCACAAAGATCAGCGCCACCAAGAAGCAAGACACCTTTGAGGCCTTTGACCTTTCTCTGAAGAAGCTCGGTCTCGAATACGTCGATCTCTACCTGATCCACGGCCCGTGGTTCGCTGACTCTGAGGAGGAGTTGCAGGCGAGATGGGCTGACCTCGAAACCATCAAAGCGTCCGGCCGTGCCAAGTCCATCGGCGTTTCCAACTTCCTTCAGGAGCATGTCGAAACTATTCTCAAGAAGGCGACGGTTACCCCCACCATTAACCAGATCGAGTACCACCCATATCTTCAGCACGGTGACCTTGTTCCCTTCCACAAGAAGCACAACATCGTAATCGAGGCCTACGGCCCTCTTACCCCGCTCACCTCTGCCCCGGACGGGCCTGTCGGTGGCTACTGGAACCAGCTAGCTGAAAAGTATGGCGTTACGGATTCTGACGTCGGCCTGCGATGGATTATTGACCAGGGTGTCGTCGCTGTTACTACAAGCTCCAAGTCGTCTAGGCTGGAGGGCTACCTGGAGAGGTTGCCCAAATTCAAGCTGACTGATGAGGAGGTTGCCGAAACCGCCAAGCTCGGTGACCAGAAGCACTTCCGCGGCTTTTGGAAGGACAAGTTTGACCCTAATGACCGCAGCTAAAAATCCTCGCTTGTTGAGTTCATCTCATCAAATCATTGAAATAAAGCACGCGTTGGATAATGTGATTTAGGACCCCTTGAGAAATTCGATATACATTGGCAAGATAAATGTTCTCCTCTAATAATCGCAAACTCCTTTTGAAGTGCCTGTATACATGAAAATCATTTACTCATAGCTCATCATCCGATTCCGTCTCGCTGCCAGCGGGGGCCGCTGGGGCGGGTTTCGGCGCAGTAGGTTTGTTGTTGAAAGGGAGGCTTCTTTTGGGAGGAGGCTGCTCTGCCGCCTTGGGCAAGGCCTTCCCGGTCTCATTGTGTTTTGTTGGTGGGGTATCATCAGCGTCTTCATCACTGTCGTCGTCACCGGCCACGGACGCAGTGGCCTCGGTCGTTTCACCGGGATCCGTGTCTTCTGGCTCTTCCTTGATATCGACATCCATGGCCTCCGGGCTGGCTTCATCTTCTGATTCTTCAACCCTCTTTGATGCTGGCTGTTTTCTTTTTGTAGCCCTGGACTGACCAGCCTTGTGAGATGGTTTCGCTGGTTTAGAAGGAGGGGGAGGAGGAGGAGAGGCGATCCGCTGAGATTGCGTAGATGACCCAGGATGACTGGCATTGAAAGAGCCCGAGGCGAGGACCTGATGCTGCTCACGGATCTTGACCTTCTTCTCATTTAGTAGATCCCTAAACTTGCGTAGCAGGGCCGTCTCATCCTCCTCCTTCGCTTGAAGGAGCTCTTCTAGTTGCAACTTGAGCTGAGAAACAGCGGCCTCGGACTCGTTTGATTTAATCGACAAGTCGGCTGCGGCCCGTTTCGCGTCGGCTGAGGCTTCCACAGCGGCCCCGCACCACTCAAACAGTTCAATGGCCTCATCGGCATCGTGGCTCAGCGTTATAGCGCCCAAGCGTTGCTAGACTAATTAGCACATGGATAGAGTTTCAAAGTGAACATGCTGCATCCGTACTGTGATACCCTGCGTTTCCTTTCGCACCGTGATGGTTATGGAAGATTCACTTTGGACAGTCGCCGTCGCCTGTATATCTGAGAGCGGTTTCTGATTGAATAGCGATTCTAAGATGGCCTGCCACTCGGGCTCGGACGCTGGGCAATTCTTCACTCGCAGCGAGGATACCCGGTCATGTTTCACTAAAATCAAAGGTTAGATTGGCGATAAATGGTTTGGGCATGTCAGTGCGCGGAGCAAATTATTGCGGACCAGGATTCAATATTGCGTCGCGGGAAGAAGGAATATGGGATGACTTGCATGAAGCAACGTATGGAGCCTCTCCCTCCGTGCCCACCAGCTTGAGATCCAAGGGCCGTGAACCCTTGGGTGTGACTTGCAGCAAGACGAAGGTGGATTTGTCGTCACTGCGGGCGAATCGTAAGACGGAGTTTGGGGCCATCTGAAGACGCTTTGGTGATGTGCCTGATCTCGGCTGAGATGGATCAGGGATTTTTTTTTAAGATTTTTTATGATGCTTTGTCTGATACGAGCAATTGATTCGGCCTGAGTGGCAAAGTGAGAACAGATGCGTGTGGTGCCGCTTAAACACTAATCAAAACGGATAAAATCCACGTCTGGGCGGCTGAATTCCCGAGCGAGACACGGCCCGAGGAGATCTGTTAGTGGCGATATGCTGGAGGAATGTTGATATGGCAGGGTTTAGGACAGTTCGGCCGGGGAATAGTGGCGGGAGAGAGGGGTCGAACAATGCGCAAGGTCTCGGCGATGAATCTGGGCGCACAAAAAGGCCGAGAGAGGAATGTGACGATGTTCGCCGTGGAGCAGAGAGAGATTGCGCGGCCGGTTTTGATGAAGAGGCACTGTCCTTTAATGCGTGCTGTGATGTGAGTGAAGCGTGAGACGTGCAAGGCAGGCAGCAGCACCAACAAGCAGCACGCACACATCCAGCACTGTTCCTACATCACGTCAAGGTACCTGGCCAACTGCTGGGCCAGGCCAGGGTGCAGGGTGTAAGTGTAGACAGCTGCAGCCTGCAGGGCGCCCACATGGCCTCGCAGGTGGCAGCCATGCCCCTGTGGCTGATGCCTGTTGGCCTGGAGAGCGGCCACAATACAGCAGCGGCTGGGCCAACGGCGCCAATTATGAAGACGACGACCAGTTTCCTCCTTTGTCCTCTTGTGTGGGACACGACAGCAACTGGACAGATGCGCCCACAAGACGGACCAACAGGGCGAGCAAGGGGGATTGGTAATTTACGAGAGACCGATCTGAAATCCAGCGGGAAAGTCTGCTCTCCCCGCCGTTTACACGATACGAGTCAGCGGCCCCGTGCTGTATTCTTGGGGCTTTCTAGCTGGACGTGGTATCCATGGGTTGTTCGTCTTTCAAGAGTGGAGATGAGTGCTTGCATCGCTCTCGCATGAACATTGGCAATGCAAACCCAAGATTTTCCATCTGCGCCAGCACTGTTCTGGAAACCTTACAATGCAGGTCCAAAGGCAGAAAAGAATAAAACCAGCAACACATGCGCCGTCTTGTGATGCTTGTGTTGCTCGCCGAGAGGTTGACGGCTGTTCCAAACTCGGCTCCATCAGGCCATGTTGGACCCAGAACATGAACAGGCGCTCAAAGTCAAACCAGCCTCTTCGTCCCCTTGGACCTATTCTTTTTGAAACGAGCACCGATCCGCAACTGACAGACCAGAAGCCCGTCCCTCGTCGCGACCATGACGCGTGGGAGAAGGCTGGCGCGGTGTTTTGGCTGACAAGCCAATCGGGCGGCTCCCCCGACGCAAACACTAATACGGAGGCATGGGTGAGAAGTGGTGGAAAAATTTGAGCAAACTGGGTAATGTTGGCGAGTGTGTCACGTGTATATCCGACCTCCAATTTTTTCAATTTTTTCTCTTCACTGGTCGTGCAAACAGGAGCAAAGTCTTCAGGTCCGTGTGTTACAGGCCCCTGTGCTCCTGCAGGCGCTGTAGAGGTACGTAGCGAAAGTGGAAGGGGAGGCGGCAAGTGCAAGAGGCCGAAGGTGGTGAGGCAGGTGCGTTAGACTGTGTTTTTAGTCCCATGCGTAGTGCGAGGTAGGAGCAACCCGGCCCTTATTAGTTAGCAGGAACTGCCACCAGCCACGCACACTACCACCCCAGCCTTTTCTCTTTTTCCAAGTCCCAACCAACCCACCTTCTCCCACCGCCCACCTTTATCCACATCCACCACTCACCAACCTCGTTCTAACCCACCGGCCACATTCCTGACCTCGCATCAACCTTTCACGTCACTCTTCTCACACAAACACAGCACCTGGCGACCCAAAATACTGTTCCTTGGTCCATCTCTCAATTGCGTATTTTCGTTGGACACTGTTACGTCCCTTCCTTTTCCGTATCAATCTCTGTCTCATTTTACACTCGTTTCACCGACGCTTGCGACACACAATACGCCCTGCAACGCTTGATTTTCCGCACCCAACGACTGTTGCACCTGTCGCGAACCGCCTGCAGGGCTAAACACAAACAACCCCCCGACACGACGACGACGCTGCGACCGCCGACGTTTTCTCACCTACACCGGTTCTACGCCTGGGGGAGATGCTGGTGACTGCAGGGAACAGTGGGCCTCGACGATAATGACAGTGCGCAATTGACAACATCGCTTCACCTGTCGTGTCCCAAAACGAACTCCATTGCAATTTTTTATTCGGACTCGAGAACCGACCGCGCACCCGGAATCAATAACTGTACTTATATAATGGAACCCCTACGTTTAAAACCTCGACAACCAGTCGTGGAAGCGATCGAGAACTGGGATGATGACGACTTTGTGGTGGACGGCGACGACTTGACTTTTCGCAGCCCATCGACCGCCGCAAACGCAGCATCGAGACCGCCGTCCAGACGTCGAGACTCTGGCTCTTCGCATTTGTCCTTTCGGTCCGAGTTGGAGGGCGAGGAGGAAAAACAGGTCCATATCCCAGGCGACGATGAGAAGTCCACCCTCGATGCCATCGCCGCAGCCCAGAATGCCGGTATTCCGTTACCAAGAAACGTCCCCTCGTCTGCTTTGATGGGGGGTACTATTAGACGGCTAGGAGGGAAGAAACTTCGAAAAATTATCCAGGATGACTGGGAAAACGATTTGGAACTGCCGGACGCATCTCAGGGCTTCAAGATAAAGAAGCATACAGAGTTTCCTGAGAGCCTGCGTCAAGTTAGTGGCGGTTCTATTCCCACCAGCCCTACTAAACTCTCCAAATCCGGTTGCCTCTCCCAAATCGACCGAAGGGAGTCAAATCAATCCATAACCAGCACCCTTTCGGCCGCCATCAATCTGGACAGGTTCAAGGATGTTGATGACGATGACTTCTTTGGCGACGGCGGTGACACCATTCGGGTCTCCAAGAGCCGTCAGTCTAAACCCATATCTTTTATTACTCCACCTACTCCCTCAAGGGAAAACAAACCTGCCGACTTCGAGGATGATTTTGAGACGGATCTGGAGCTTCCCTCGGACGGGAAGTTGAAGCTGTCTACGAGAAAAGACATCCCCAAGACCCCCTCATCACAAAGCGATGATTTGGATTGGGGAGAAGGCAGTCTTGGTACGAGATACGGAGGCACCCGTCGTGATGGTCGATCTAACAGAAATTCGTCAGCCTCCGCTATGAGCCCCAGCGTATCAAGCTCTATTACAGCTGAGAGTGAAGATGAAACGTTCGATGGCCTTGTTCTTCCTGACGGCCCTGTGAACTTCTCAGAGAGACTTGACAAACGACGGAAGAGTCGATCTCCAATCCGGATTTCTGAGGAGCCCATTGTCCCCCCACCAAAGACCCAGTCGGCTGAAGTTGACAGGCTCGACTTCCTTGAGGGCCTTGATATTGGTGACGGAGAGGTTTTCGACTCAGGCAAGCTTACTTTGCATCGAAATGTCAAGGTGAAGGAAACGCGACCTGCCAGCCCAGCACGTCCGAAGGCGGCCGTATCATTGACTTTTACCAACAAACCGGTCAACACTCGGATACCGCGCCTCAATTCTCATGAAAGAGCGCACTCGACGTCCCTCGAGCCCGTGTCTGAGAGCGGTGGGCCAATTCCCCGAAGCCGACGCTCGCAATCACGGCTGGGCCATTCAACACAATCGTCGGTCTCAAGCCTCCCTACCCCCACTACGCCTTCGCCCGTGCCCGCAACACCCCGTCGAAGGGAGCTGGGCTTGAGGACGTCCACGAGTTCTCTTCGAGATGGCCCGACTACAACAAGCGCTCAACTTTTGAAGTCGAAGCGTTCTCTGCCAGCCATCCGGGCACTCAACTCTCCAGCGAAACCAATGTCCTACCGCCAGGAGCGCCCGCCATCCAGGTCCGAGAACAATCGACCTCTCTCTGGCATGCGGCCGAAAACACCCGTCGAGCGCCAGCGGCCAGCAACAACCGACAGCCCGGCAACCTCTCGAAAGCCAGCGTTGCCATTCTTGCCTGCTGGTGGTTCCCACACACAATCCCACCATGTTGCTTCTAAAAGCTTGCGCCAATTCCGTCGTCATGATTCTGACAACTCCATTGACCTCCGACCTCACTCTCGCACACTTTCAAGATCCTCGACGATGCGATCTCCCAGTCCCCATCGATACCGTGTGGCTACCGATACTTGGGAGCGCCTGAGCAAGCCAAAGCACAAGAAGAATTTTGGAGATGGGCATGAACTAGATGGCTTTGACGACCTGCCTACTTCCCGTGAGAATGAGAGCAGGTACTTGAGGCAGCCTCTCACCTCCGGACCCAAGGCTGCACTGCGAAACAAGCTCTACCAGAATGTGCTTCCTGATCGTGCCGCGTCTGCCTCGCCCACCATACCTCCATCTCCAGCTAGAACAACGGGAGGATACACACCTCACTTTGCTCGTGATACGGCCGCAAGCCGGATCGCTCGCGAGACATCGCTGGCGCAGCGAGCCCCTAGTATTGGCGCGCTTACTCCTCTCACCAGCCAGCGTGTGGCTCAGCTCTCTACCCGTGCCAACCTGACCCCGTCCACACCTCAATCGACCGTTCGCTCCAAGAAGCACAGGCGAACCCAGACGAAGCCACATCTGATTGCTAATCTGAATACTGGCAAGGAGTCGAAGAGTAAGTGGCTTGGCAATCTCTGATCATACCAGCGCTAACATTGTTTACAGCGGTAAATGGAATGTACTACAATGCGGAAACATTCCGTTGGGAGGGCAATGAGAACGCGCTTAATCTTTTTGATGCAGCGGCCTCGACACCCACTCAGACGCCTATTTCTAGCGTACTGCGTGAGAAGGAGGTCTCGACTCCCCGCCCCGCATTGATTACCAACATTAGCGCAACCAAGGGAGTGCAAGTTGTTGGCGGCATGGTGTTTGATCCCCAAAACATGTGCTGGCTTAAGCTTGATGCTCCCGCGAAACCCAAATCTGAGCTCAGCGATCCCATGGATGGTTTTGATGCTCTTGATGAAGATGAAGATGTTTTCAAGGATATTCCTGACCTTGACGATAATACAGCCGATGATGACGGCATACAGGGACGAGTCAGTGACATTAAAGATGACTGGCTTGTCGGAGAAGAGTTTGACGTTGGCCCTGAGTTCATCAGGAGACAGCGTGAAGAAGAAGACAGGTGGCGTAAGAAGTGCGAGAGATGGGTCGGCCGAGGAACCAGGGACCGCGAGGCCTGGCGATGGACGATCCGTGAGCTTGTCTCACAATTTGACGACTTGTCTGTGTGAGTGAACATATTTTCGACTTTGATTCTTCTTACATCTTCCTTTTCACTCGAAGACTTTTTTGTAATACCGGCGACCTCCACGACGGATACCTTTTTTTTGTGGATACAATACCTCACATATTCTGCCACCAGCGTCAACCATTACGGAGATACCCACGACTGGATACGGACCTGGGGCAGTTTCACTTTGACCTTTTTCGCGATTCTTGGCTAGAATTGCCTTTACTTTGTTTGGGTGGTTATTTTTGTTGCCGTATCAATATTCTTTTTTCCTGATGTGATCATGTACTTAATGAAAGAAATATGGGTTGTGGGGGAACTCGGTTTTGGGACTCGCGATAGAAAAAAGGTGGGTTGCGGCAACAATCGGCCCCTGCTGGAGGATGTTGGGTTTAATGATGCGACGAGAGAAATGCTTCATGACTTGTTACTCAATGAATGGTTTGTTATTTATTCATCTCATATCTCTTGGGCGTTTCGGTTCATTGTGAGGCGTACGGTGCATGGCGTGCTTTTGAATTTCCTTTCTATTATGCGATACATTGTGATGACCAAAATAAGGTGAAAACAGACCCATGAAAGCTATCCGGTTGGTATATCTACTCTTTTTGCTTTTTACTCGGCTTCTTGCTCTTGTTCTTTCCCTTGGACTTCTTCTCGTCGCTGTTAGGGTCCAGACCTCTCCTACGCATGGCGTTCCTTCGTCCCTTCTCCATGTACTCCTTGTCTTCATCGTCGTCCCAGCCACCAAAGTCGTCGTTGTTGGTCTTGCCCTCCTCGTCGTCGGTGATGGGTGTGCGGTCGACAACCTCAGACTCGGCCGAGTCCTTGGCGGCGGAGGAACCGGCGCGGCTAGCGTTGGCAGTGGCCGCAGCAGCCTTGGCCGGCGTGGGGCCGAACTTTTGGAACTTTGCGACGAAGAAACCATCGACGTTGTAAGTGTGGGGGTAGTAGCGGCGGGTGTGACGGACTGAAGGGTCAAACGTCTTGCCCATGTAGCTGGTGAAGCCCTCCTTGCCAAAGGAGAGGCCGGAGTCGACTAGGCGGACGTTGGGGCGACGGGACAGGGCGTACTGGACGACGGCCTCGTTCTCCTCGACGGTGACGGAACAGGTCGAGTAGACAATGTAGCCGCCCGTCTTGGAGGCGTGGTTGACAGAGTCAATGGCCGACAGAAGCAGCTGCTTCTGGATATGGGGCAGCTGCATGAAGTCGCGCTCCGTCTTGTTGGTCTTGACGCTGGGATCCTTTGCAATGACACCAGTACCGGAGCATGGAGCATCGAGCAGGACACGATCGAATCCACCCATGGGCTTAGGGAACTCACGGGCGTCGTAGTTGGAGACGATGACGTTACGGGCACCCAGGCGGTGAATGTTACCGATGAGACCCTTGGCACGAGCCTTGTTGGGATCGTTGGCCATGATGAAGCCAGTGTTCTTCATCATAGCAGCCATGTACGTAGTTTTACCACCGGGGGCGGCAGCCATATCCAACACGCGCTCGTTCGCCTGGGGATCGAGAGCCATGCAGGGCAGGAAAGAGGAGGCGGCTTGGAGAATGTAGTGGCCAGCGAGGTATTCTGGTGTGGCACCGAGAGGCACGCTGCTCTCGAATACCTGGAGACCGACCTTGGACCACTTGCCGACGGGCTCGAGGGTGACACCGCGGTTGATCAAAGCTTGGGCAAGATCGCGGCGGTGGGTACGCAGCGTGTTTGTTCGGATGACTACGGGACGGGGTGACTCGTTGGCCTCGAAAAAGGCAAAGGCTTCACGAGGAGTGAAGAGGTTGAAGAGCTTGTCAGCCAGGTAATCGGAGTAACCGTAGTAAGCGCAGATATCCTTGAGGAGCTGTGCTGTGTACTCGGCTCTCGAGCGGCCCTCCTCGGCGAGGTTGGAGAAGTCGTCGAGCACGCGGATGTTTTCGGTGATTCTTGTTCGTAGAAGCTGTAGGTCGGGGGCCAGGAGGGCGTTTGTCTTGGCTGAGAGCTCATCAACCTCATCGTCGTCCAGGATATGGGGCTTGTCGCCGTCAATGTTGGTCTGAAGGGCCTCGTCGGCCATTTCCGCGTCTGCATCGGCAGCCTCTTCCGCCATCTGGGCGTCCAGTTTCCTTGTGAGACCCTCAATGTTCGCGGCTGTAAGCTTCTCCTCCATGTCCGACTCGTCTTCGTCCTCGGACCACATTGTTTTTCCATTACCACCTTTCTCCTCGTCAGAGTCAAACACAGAGTCCTCGTCCGACTCTAGGAAATCGTCCTTCAACCCAGCACCTCCTTCCTCATCTGACAGATCAGCGCCCTCTAGGTCGTCCATGTCGAACTCATCATCCAATTCTTCGTCGGAGAGATCCTCCAGGTCTGGCAGAGACTTCTTCGACTTGCCATTGGCCTTGGCCTTGGGCGCAGGCGCAGGCGCGGCAGCCTTCACAGGCTTGGCACCGTTTGTCTTCTTGGTCGCCGATTTCTTGGGAGCTGCGCCATTGCTTTTGGGCTCGGCGGGCTTGGTGGTTCTGCGCTTCTTCTTCTCGGGCGCCTCGACAGCGGCTTCGACAGGCAGACCGGCCTTGCGCTTGAGCTTTGCGAAATGCTCTTCTGACAGGGGCTGGGGAGGACCCTGTTTCTTCATGCGTCGTCCGACACCCATTTTGAACAAGGGCAGCGAGTCGATTGACTTGCGAGGTGGGAGGAATTGGTTGAAAAAAAAAAGTTCGAGCAGCGCAACTGCTCGTCTTGTCTACATCCAAAAAATGAAGATGGCGCCCCGCCGAAACTTTTTTTCTTCGACTAGGACCTGCAGGGGTCTGATAACTCGGTAGAACTCCGTATCGGCGCTACCCACACGTGATCGCCCGCCTCCACAGCGCGGCTTGCAGCATGGAGCTACGCCATGCCACCATTGTGAGTCTTTCGTCAGGAAGACTTGGCTGTACCCGAAACGTCGGTCTGGGGCTTGTTCATTCCTCCCGCACACTGTCTCTTATTTCTTATTCCTATAACCCAACGGCTTTAAACTAGAGTTCCCAACCGAGGAACTCACTTGCACCGCCCTCTTGTTCACCCGTCATAGCTTCGACCCCGCCTCCACATCCCTCGCAACACCTTGCAACACCACCACCATGGCTGAGGTCGCTTTCGCAAAGACCTTTTTGTCGTCGCTCGACTCGCGTCCAATCAAGCTATCCGCCGACCATGTCGAGGACCCGAAGGGCTTTCCGGCTCGACCTCCTGTAGGAACAACATTGGCCTTGGGTAACCCTGGCACTAATCGTTATAGTATATCCTCCCACGGATGCCAAAGGCCATGAGCAAACCAATCAAACTGGCTCCCGGACAAGAACGAAGCGTTACTGTGACTCTAAAGTCTCTACGAAACCCTCCCCTCGACCTCAAGTTCACCTCACAACCCCTCGATACTTCTATTCTGGACCTTAAATCCAAGGTGCAGGCCCAGACCAGAATCCCCGTCGATAAGATGAAGCTTCTATTCAACAGGAAGCCCATCCCAGACAGCAAGATTCTCAAGGATATACTGGACGAGACTTCCATGACCATCGAGTTCTCAGTAATGGTCATGGGTGGTGCCGCTGCGATTCCACCGGCAGAGCCCCAAGTCGCACAAGATAATCAGGCTACAGGTTCAGCAGCGCTGGAGACGGAAAAGTTCTGGGAAGATTTGAAGGGATTCTTGACACAAAGACTAAAAGACAACGAGCAAGCCGAGGTGCTATCGGCTCTCTTCAAGTCGAGTTGGCAATCAAGCCAGGCCAGTCCTTGAAGTTATACGTGTAATATCAACATTGTAGCAAGGGAAATATAATAAGCGGCACAGTTTTGCCAAAAAGTTCCACATACCAGTATGTGTGTTTATTTTCCGTGGTACGGTACATGGTGAGGGCTGGCAAATCTGTCCATTTACCTGTCGGCCCGAGAAGAAAACTCAATGGCGATGTCCCAAAGGGACGACTATCACTCCTCTGCCTTGTTCCTCCGCAATATCACAACACGATTGGCCCTGGCCCCTCAAGCTCGATGCCGACGGCGACCCAAAGTATGTCCAGTTCTATTCCATGCCTTCTTGAACATCATGCGTTGGGAAGATAAGTTTGCAAGCGCTTATTTAGTGCGGTTCTTGCTGATGGTGTTGATGATGCTGTCGTACTCGATGTCATCGTTGTCGTTGGCCTGCAGCTCAGTGGCGACACCAGTAAGGGTTCGCTTCAGGGCCTCCTTGGAAGAGGCGTAGATCATCTTGGGCTGTGGCGGGGAATTAGTTAATTGCGATAGGATCAGGCAGTTGTGATTTACACACCTTAACGCTGGCATCATCTGGAGACCAAGCAATGAAGGTGATCTTGTTTCTGCGGGAGTGTTAGGATGTGTAGGTTTGATGGGAAAGAATAGTTCCATGATATCGCATACCGGACACCACTGCCATCAGCTAGGTTGTACTCGAAATCGTAGACGGCATATCGGGGACCCTTGCCAAGAGCACCCTATCCATTTTGTTAGAAAGCCGGTCGACTCCAGGGCCACAAACAGTGGCTGACGGAGGGAAAATAAAGACATACACCCATGCCCTTTGTGGTGGCGTTGATGAGCTTCTCGCGGAACTCGTCATAGTCCTTGCTGGGCTCGGCGTGCTCGACGACGATCTCCTTGTTGTCGTCCGACAGCTTGTAAATGATGTAGGTGTATTTCTTGCTCAGCTTCAGTTCGTTGAATGCTGTAATGCATTCCTGCGCAACGGAGGCACTGGAGGGCGACACGAAGTTAGCGCGCCGTTTCAATCGAGGTGCGGCTCATCATTGAGGGAGCGGCTGCATGCCCCGCGGCGCCGTTGTCGTCTAAGACGTGGGCGGCGGGCCCGGCGGGGGAGGGGAGGAAAATAAAAAATAAAAAAGGAGAAGGACGAGAGGGGTACGAACCCGGATTGAGACTACGAAACATGTCAGCGATGAAGGCGCATAGGGGGGCCGACAAAAGTTGTCTTGCTGAGCTTACCATGATTGCGGTCTACGTCAGGAGACAGATCCTAGGAGATGACGAGTGGGCTGGAGCGGAAGCTGTTGGTTAGCAGCTGTTTCAGAGCGGGCGATAAGGATGGAGGGGTAATAGAGTTCCAAGAGGGATGAAGCGCGGATGGGTCGAGGTATTGGGGGTTGGGGAGCGTACCGGAATTGGAGTGTTTGGGGAGAGGAAGAGAGGCGACGAGGCTCCGTGATGAAGAAGACTATGTAGTAGCAGAGTGTCCTCGGGGGGATGGTTGGGCGGATTAGGCGGTGCCATGGGAGGCGGGGCCATTGCGGGAGAAAAACACCACCCCTTCATGGTGGGGTTGCCCGTGAGATAGACCCACGTGACTACCTTGGCGTGCGTGTCAAGCGTGGCTCGTCATGAAGACAACTGTGTTCTGCTTTTGCCTGCAAGGCATCAATCAATTCGGTTAGCATGACATGTGTCATGCTTGCACCAGCCTGATTTTTATGTTGCTACCTCGCCTGGTTATGTTGGTGCCTTCTTGGAACGAGGCATCAACAATTCACACAGCTCACCCAAAATGACAACAATCTGCAATGAACCCCTGTCTGCTTACCGACAACTTGCACAAGCTCACGTTGGGGATGAGGAAAGGGGGCGGTTTTAATCTTCTTGAAATCGTAATGTACATTTATCTCATACAAGTTTTTTTTCCTTGTGATTCTTTTTTCTTCTAGTACTACACAGTCAGTGCTACTATACAGGGCTCAAGCGGCCTGAAAATCTGCGAGGGGTATGAAAACGTGGTCGTGAAGATGGTAGAGAGGAGATTGCAGGGCCACTTGATCCGTCCCAGAATAACACACAACACCATGTGCGCCGCTACCCAATCAGCGGTTTTTAATACATCATCCAGGTCATGTTTCTTTTTTTACATCATGCCACCCATGCCGCCCATTCCAGGCATGCCGCCCATTGGGGGACCGCTGGGCTTGTCCTCGGGAGCATCCACGATGGCAACCTCGGTGGTACCAAGCAGAGAGGCAACGCCGCTGGCGTCAATGAGACCAGTGCGCACAACCTTGAAGGGGTCAAGGATACCAGCGCCGATCATGTCAACGTACTCGCCCTTGGAGCTATCGAAACCCTTGTTGAAGTCGGCAGCGTGTTCATCGGTGAGCTTGCCAACAACGACAGAGCCCTCAAGACCAGCATTCTCAATGATGGTGCGGGCAGGGCGGGTGATGGCGCTCTTGACGATGTTGACACCGAGCTGCTGATCAAAGTTGTTGGTCTTGACCTCATTCATAGCGTTGACAGAGGCCTTGATGAGAGCAGTACCACCGCCGGGCAGGATACCCTCCTCAACAGCGGCGCGGGTGGCGTTCAGGGCATCGACGTATCGGTCCTTCTTCTCACCGACCTCAACCTCGGAGGAGCCACCGACCTTGATGACGGCGACACCGCCAGAGAGCTTGGCGAGACGCTCCTGGAGCTTCTCCTTCTCGTACTCGGAGGTGGTGGGGTCAGCGATGACGCCACGGATCTGCTCGCAGCGCTGAGCAATGCTGTCCTTGCCGCCGCTGCCGTTAAGAATGATGGTGTCCTCCTTAGTGATGGTGATGGAACCAGTGGATCCAAGTAGGTCGGGAGTGGCTTTCTCAAGCTTGACGTCAAGTTCGTCAGTGAAGACGGTACCGTCGGTCAGAACAGCGAGATCGCCGAGGATGGACTTGCGGTTGTCACCGAATCCGGGGGCCTTGACAGCAGCAACCTGAAGCTGGCCGCGGAGCTTGTTGAGAATGCAGACAGCAAGAGCCTCACCATCAATGTCCTCAGCAATGATGACGAGAGGTCGTCGCTGCTGGGTGGAGATCTCGAGAGCAGGGATGATGTCCTGGACGGCAGAGATCTTCTTCTCGGAGAGAAGGATGACGGGGTTCTCAAACTCGACCTTCTGGGTCTTGGGGTCGGTAATAAAGTAGGGGGAAACGAAACCACGGTCGAATCGCATACCCTCAGTGACCTCAAGCTCATCGAGCATGGTCTTGCCCTCCTTGACGGTGATGACACCCTCCTTGCCAACCTTCTCCATGGCGTTGGCAATCATGGCGCCAACGTGCTCGTCGCCGTTGGCGGAAATGGTAGCGACCTGAGCAATCTCAGCGCTGGTGGTGATATCGCGCTTGTTCTTCTGGAGGTACTCGACGACGGACTCGACAGCAGCCTGGATACCACGGCGGAGATCCATGGGGTTGCAGCCGGCAGCGACGTTCTTGACGGTCTCGGAGAAGATGGCGCGGGCGAGAACGGTAGCGGTGGTGGTACCGTCACCGGCGACCTCGTTGGTCTTGGAGGCCACATCCTGAATAAGCTTGGCACCGAGGTTCTCGAACTTGTCCTTGAGAGTGACGGCGCGGGCGACGGTTACACCATCTGTTTAGAGTTAGAAAATTGCTTCAATTGAACAAGTGACTGCTTGCACGCACCCTTGGTGATCTTGGGGGAGCCGAAGCTGGACTCAATGAGGACATTTCGGCCCTTGGGACCGAGTGTGGTGGCAACAGCCTTGGCGAGGGTGTCGGCACCAGCGAGGAGAGCGGCGCGGCCCTCAACACCGAACTTGAGCTCCTGCATAGTATGTTAGAAACCCATTGAGGTTGCAACAAGTCGGAATTGAAGCATACCTTGTGAGCAAATCGGACCTGCTGGCCGAGACTAGCTCCGGCTCGGTACTTGGTGGCAGCCGAAGACAGGACAGAGGCCCTAGCCCGGGAGCTCAATGCGCGCTGCATGATTGTGAATTAAGGGAGGGGGTATCAGGCGTAGAAGTACAAAAAAGAAAATAGAAGTGCTCGAGGACTTTCGACTTTGGAGGAGGACAAAGACGGAAGTGAACCAAGGGCGGAAGAGTCAAGAGGGAGGAAGTGGTGGATGATATGGAGGTCAAACTGGAGAAGCTCTCGCCCCAAAAAAATTGTTGTCCGGAGCGTCGGCAAAACATCCACCCAGAGGTTACACTAAACCCAATCAGGAATAGCCTCGGTCGAGGCCATTTTTCTACACCTTTCTAACGAAGTCTGCGCACTGGAAGCACATTACCGCAGTGAATAATTAATAGCCGAGTACCACTTCTTTTCAAGGTAATTGGCGGTGACTTAACACGCGGCCCAGTGTGGACCCGCCTGACAAATGCAGTTCACGAGGTTCGTTGGCTGGCAGCCCGGCAGTCGGACCAGCTGATGACGGAACACAGGCCTGGGAAACGTGGGTTCTTGTTAGCTGAGATGGGGTAACGGAGGCATGGGCAGTCACTGCGGTGGTGAACAAGTTTTAAAATGGTTCTATGATGTCCTGTCTCTAGATAAAACTTTGCCCTCATCTCGTCGTTTGTTGTTGTGTGTCAGATCGTGAACAATGCAATAGCAAATGTGCCAACTCTATAACCGAAAATTCAGACCCTAATACAGGATGCCTGTCTCATATCCCTGTCCGATGCCTGTTCCCCAGATCTCGTGCCTCTTGGGGATTTGATTTGATAAGCGATCATCATGACCCAAATGCGTGTAGTCCTGCAACGCCGGTAACCATATTACAAAAGCAATCAAGAAAATCAGATGCCAAGCGAGTGATATCCTGTTGTCGAACACATATAGTAACAATAAATGCAGTTTGCCTCCATTGCCCACCTGAGGATGTCCGGCAGCAGACTGCGTGACCGATATTTGGTGAGCCTAGACGGCCAGATGTGATGCAGTTTTTTTCTATTTTTTTTTCTTGCGAGATTGCTTGTCGCACATCCCTACAGATCATAGTCGGCGTCCTGAAATTGAGTGAATTCCCAAGGGTCAGAGGACCCCCAAAGTTCAGAGGAATCCCAGGGCTGAGCGGGCTCCAAAGGCTGAGGTACCCAAGGCTGACCAGGTTTGAGGAATTCATCACAGTCAAATTCCTCGTGGTCGAAGCTATCGCAAAGAACAAGCTAGAACGATGTGAGACGACGAACAAGTATGATGAGGGCGTTTAAACTTACTGCGTCGGGGGACTGGGAGGGAACTGTGGTCTTGTTGAGCTCGACTGGGTTGATGTATTGTTGCTCGAGGGAGTTGGTATTATTTTGCTGCTCAACCGAATTCGCTATATTTTGTTTCTCAGAGCAGTCAGTAGGGTCTTGCTTCTCAGACGAGTTAATAACCTGATGTTGCTCGGAGAAATCATCGGCGATGTCATCCCCAAACAGACTGTCGTAGTCCTGCGCCTCGCTGGAACCAGCAGTCTCTGGCTGTTCAAGCACGTCAGTGGTAATGTGTTGCTCAGAACAGTTGTTAGTCTCCTGTTGCTGAAGGGGATCGATGGGACCTTGTGACTCTGGAAAGCTAGCAATCTTTTGCTGGTCATGCGACTCGATAAAGTGCTTCAGCTGCATCATTAAAAGTTCGTTACCAGCTGGAGTATCCTCATACAGCTGGCGATTTCCCTGGTTCTGGTCTTCATTGCCAGGCTGAGAGAAGGGAGCAGCGTCGGTGTCAGATGTGGGAGACTGAGTTGTGTGGTTGAGACCATTGGGTTCTCCCTAAATACCCATGGGATCACCAGTGACATCCTGCGAGGCGGCGCTAAACTCGGTGTTGACGGATAGGAGTGACGAGCTGCTGTCAGAAGCGGGCAATGATGTGGGAGTCAGATTCCCCGAGATTTGTTGGCTAGCCCTGTTCACCGTAGCGGTAGCATCGGTGAGCTTCTCAGCAGTAATTGTGTTTTGCTGAACAGGCTTAAGGCTAACAGAAGAGCCAAGGCCAGTAGGGGTACCGATGTTGGCAGTAGCGTCAGTGCTGGTGGTGATGCCAGTATTGGCAGTGTTGGCAGCAGTGCTAAGTTTTTTGAAAGTGCCAAAATCAACAGATGGGTCAAACCCAACTGAAAAGCCAGTGTTTGTAGGAACGACAATGTTGGCAGAAGTGCCAAAATTGTTGAAGGCACCAATTTTGGCAGGAAAGCCGAAGTTAGCAGATGGATCTAAGCCACCAGAAACACCAAACTTGACCGGAGTGCCAGAGCCAGTGGAAGAACCAGAGCTAAACTTGGTAGAAGAGCCAAAACTCGCACGGGATGCAGAGCTAGAAGAGGAGCCGAAGCTAGTAGTGGAACCAAAGCTAGCAGAGGCAGGGAGCTGCTGGTTCTGTGGCATCACAAAGGTCTGTTGACCACTAGGCTAAAAAAGAAGATTAGTATTTGCCGATGTAAAAGGGCAAGTCAGCTTACCTGGAACCACATATCGATGCTTGGGCCGATGGAGGGGTTAGACTGAGCTTGTTCGCCAGTGATGACTCTGGATCCAGTAATCTCGATAGAGGACTGACGCTCATGAGCAGACGATTTGGGATTGCAGGGGACGGGAGTAGGAGTATCGGGGCACTCGTCCTCCATCTCGTAGCAGTAGGTGATTTCAGCACACATTTCGTCGAGATCGATGGCATCAGAAAGGCTGGTTCGGCGATCTTCCATTTGCTCGCTATAGGTGACGAGACGAGTGGTAACTTTGCCATCGACAACCTGATCGCGGATGAAGCCGCGAATGTTGGGGTCGATTGGCTTGGCGCCAGGGCGGGGAAGAGGAGGGGGGACAACATGACCTTCGTTGATCACGCTGTTACGAACACGGCCCAGGTACTGGTTGACGGCAGCGCCAGAGGAACCAGGGTGAAGACGGTGGGCAATGGCATCCCAGGGAAGCTCAATCTTGCGACGAGCACATTCGTACTGAAGATGAAGCAGAAGCTTCTCATTCATGCGGGGGCCTGCCACCGTGTTAGAAATTGCCAAATCAAGAAAGCGAGGGGGGGGGGGGGAAACTCACGATTCCAGCCGATGAGGTTGCGGCCAGGAACACGGCCATTTCCGCTCAGGATCTCAGCAGTTGGAAGCTCGCTGGTAAAGTTGTACTTCTTGGCCGGAGTCTGGTTCTTGCGGGCCTTGGAGTTCTTGGAAACCTTTGTAGGAGTGCCATTGGAGTTGGTTGCAGCCTTCTTGGGGGAGTTACGATTCTCGCCCTTGGCAGGAGTCTTTGCAGGAGCCATGATTTTTATCAATGGGAGCAAGTAAATAGAGCCTGTGGAGGTGATTAGCTTCGCTGTATGGTTTAAAAATGCAACCGCAAAAGTGGCATCGAGGCAAAGTGGGAAAAGCTCGCAATGATGACTTACAAATGTGGCTTGGAATAGTTCAATGCCGAAATGCTGGTAGATCCGGATGGATAAAGAGTATAAGATAATTCAAATGGTAGAAAGGAGCTTGGGGGAAGAAAGAATTGCGGTGCGTTGTGGTTCTCGCGATGGTGGTCAAGAGAAAATCGTGAGTTAATGTGGGTGAAGTTTTCCAGTGGGATTTCAGAAACGAGAACTCGTTTATATGAGCACTCATTGAAAAGAAGTTCAATGTGAGAATTGGCAGTATCCACTTTACAGCTGTATATGGGGTTCTCATTGCTCAAAAGCTCATCTGCCAGCTGCAATTAAGGCTGGGATGCAGCAGAGAAGTGGCAAACGGCTGGCAACCAACTGAAATATTATGCACCTCCCCATTCTCCCAGCCTCCTGAATAAAGCAAAAATCTTCGTCCCTGGGCAGAGTTACAATTCGTTTAGGGCTTTCTGTTGGGTCTTTGTAAGTTGTGCGGCTGAAATGGCAGAACAGTGCTAAAGGCTGTGATGGAGTTGACAACGTCACATGTCTCGACCCCCAAATTTTCCCACAAGGCCGCCAAGACCGTAGAGAGAACGCCATATACTTGGTCGTAGATATCATCATATCTCTATTGTAGGTTGGTGAGTACCTTGGTCTTGGTCGTCCAAACGCTTTTTCGTCCCATGCTATGCCAACCATTCCTGCAAACGAGTGATCAATAGCCCAATGCCACAAAGGTGCGATAGCGCAGACGAAAGACAAAGTCATGTTTCAAATTACCTCGAAACTTCTCAGCAGATGATGAAGAGATTCTTGGAGACCCGGCTACAGGGGAGGAAGACTGTGAATTTGCTCCGAAAGAATGCTAACTTTTGAGTAGATGGAAATTCCTATCCCACCATCCCATACTAAATAATTACCCAGAAATAAATCATCATTGGTTCCGAAATACCTTCTGCATCATCTTCCGTAGCTTCCCCTTGCTTCCGGAGGTGTCAAGTCCTTGTGACCTTGACCCAGACAAGTGAGCCGAGCCCAGATCCCGCTCCCGCTTCTCCAACTGAAGCCTGGCTGCCTCCACCTCCAGAGCCATGGCTTGAACTTGCCGTGATCGCTTCTCGAGGTCAAGCATAATCTTTTGCTGGGCTTCGAGAATATCTCTAAAGGCACCTTGTGTTTGGTTTTGCACCACTGTGTGGACGACCTGATTGACCGCACTGGGGAGGTTCATGACAATATGTGATAGAGAGGTGACGAGATCTCCCGCCTGTAAAAGCTGGTCAGTTGTTGCATAGAGCTGTTCCGTAGTCGCTTTGATGTTCTTGGCTTGTGGTTCGAACATGCTCTGCAAAGCAGAAATACTGGTGGACTGCTGTTCGACGACACGGTAATGCAGATCAATCTGGTGATTGTACAAGTCGTTCTGGCGACTAAAGATATTATTTTGATCCTTGAAATCAGCAGCCTCGCTGCGAAGGTTGCCAATGTTCAAGCGCAAAGGGCCAGAGGCATCGGCCATGGTCTGCTCAGCCGCCTTTTCAATAATGGAGAAAATCTCCTCTCCCACCTCGTCGAGGTCCACCTGCGCTGGCTGCGCCGGCCGCCTCTGGATCAGCGCCTTGGCTTCATCAAAGCACTGCCTCTCCTGCTCGACGGATCGGAGATAGGATTCCACCCTGCGAGCGGCTTCCTCCTTTCTTGCCGCCTCGTCCAGCGCGGCGTCTCGCTCCTTGATGCGGCGTGTGACTTCGACCAGGAGCTGCCTGTACTCATCGGGTGCGTGCTCGGAATTTCTGCTCCGCGCTTTTCGAAGCTTGACGAGGTCTTCGTAATCCTCAACGACCACCTGCGCGTCCCTCGACGACGCCGATGTGTGAGGGAACTCCATGTTGTCTCGGGCCTGGGCCAGCTCGTCCGACATGGCACGGATTTCGCTGACGGGATACACGACGCTTCCTTCTGTCACCACGCTAGAATTCATGGTGGTTTCTTCTGCCTCAGAACTGGAGGCGCCATGGTGTCCTGCAGCGGACCCTTTGGTGGGAGAATCCGGAGGGGTCATCATTCCTGACATTGACATTGACACTACGCGGACCGTGTTGTCAAACCGGCTGGCTGGTAATATGGGGGTCTGACGGCAGGCCTCCATGGCGATCACTTTTGGAATGTCTCACTTGAGGAAGATGAAGTAATGGTCGGGCCAACGCCAGACAACGGACGCGCTAGGTTCGCGTGTTAACGATGTTTCATGATGAGATGTGCGACACTTACACGGCACAGATGAGGGCGGATAATAAGTTGGAAATGACTTGGTAGCGGAAAATGTAGCTATGAGAAGGAAAATATTGTCCAAGTTGGCAATATAGCAAAATATATACATTTCCATGTAGAAGCCTGCAGGATGTTGATCTCACATTCTGCTCAAACATGTCTCGCGCCCCCATTGACACAATAAGGGGCAGGCCATGATTGCCGGCTTGGCTTAGCTGATTGTCATGAATAGCCACAATGGGGCACATGTGGGTATTCAAGTCCCGGCGTCTTCGAACACGCAACCCAACCGCACGAACTCTGAGCTTGCGGTTTGCCACAACGGCCTACAAATAGCGAGCTAGCCCTGCAGGCCGACAATCCGGGACCATTCAAGCCGCGGGGCCAATACATCAACCTCTTTGGTTTAGCAGGCACGGAAGAAAGGAAAAGGGGGGGGGGGG